>PVKA01055532.1:0-10287 GCA_004027165.1 Ctenomys sociabilis
TTCATTTATCAAACAGGAATAGTCAATTATGTCCACCTCCAAGGCCACTTTTAAGGATTAAATCAGAAACTACACATAGGTGAAGTACCTGGCTCAGGAACTGCTGGATAAATGCTTGCCCTGCTTATCTATTCCACCCTCTCTGGGCTTCATCTATAAAATGGGATGAGGAGCAGCTGTCCCTGCCAAATGCATCTAGAAAGCTCAAATAGGGTGGCAGGGGCTGAGGAGAGAGCTCAGGGGCACAGTGACTGCCTGGAAAGCACAAGGTCCTGAGTTCGAACCCCAGGGCCAACAGCAACAACAAAAATAGAGTGGCAGAGGGGATGTGGATTGCAAAACTGGAAGTGCTACAGAATAACCAGATCATTAATTTGCAATGGAAGCGGTCAGCATTTCCTGCCTGCAGAACCCACAAGACTGAAAGATATTGCCCAGTTTGGTTTGCCTGCTAAGCCAACCTCCATGTGCTTCCTACTCATGGGAAGTGGCCGGGACAAGGCTGAGCGTTGGCAAGCACTGAGTCCTGCCAGGACCCGGGGCAGAGACTGTGATAACAGTGAGCAGAAACGGCCAGCCCTGCACCTGACCTGAAAGCAGAAGGGGAAAAAAAAAAAAAAAAAACCCACAGGGGTCTCAGAGAAAACCTCAGCTCTCTGGAGGGGAGCAGGGAGCCCTTATCAAGGTCTGGAGCAGGCAGGGAGGAAGCCGTGGGGGGGCGACTTTCCAACCTGGACCCTGGGCGCCTGCTCGCACCCATCAGAGAGAGCAGTCACTGATGGCCTTCGTACCAAGGGCTCAGACTGGTCCTTGGCCACTGGGGGCTGGCAGGCAGGTGCTGCCCCCGGGAAAGGAGACTGAAGCCAGAGACGGAGCTGGCCCAGAGTTGGTAGTCACCGCCTGGCTGATGGCTTCTGGCTTGTTAGGCAAAGCTGTGAAAGATAGTGCTCGGGAATTCATTTTGCCTGACAGACAACCTAGGGCTTGTCAACACTGGTTGGTGAGAAGCCCAGGAACCTCCTGATTGATGCTGAACAGAGAGATGGGCCTTATTTTCAAACAGTGAAGAGCCATTGATGTAAGAAAAGCCCGCTGTGTGCCTAATTTTCAGTCTCAGAGTATGGTCCTTCGGCAACATCTTCACTGGTGAGTTTGTTAGAAATGCAAATCTCCAACCTCACCCTCACAGAATCCAACAAACACCCTAGGGTGGGAAGTTCCAGGAGTTTCTTAAAATGCACCACCCCCTCGCAGCTGCTCTGGACCCAAAGCACCACCTAGTGGCCGCCCAGGCACAGGGCCGGCCCCTCCAACCTCCCTGAGGGTGAAATAGTGTCCTCAAGACCAGAGGACTGAGCGGTCTCCCCAAGTCTGCCGAGGTCCTACACCTTCTGCTAGCTGCCCAGCTCGCTTGTGGGCTGGCCTCCGCCCCTGTCTGGCTCAATGAGCAAGGGCAGTGCGCACAAATGGGCTCGGACGCATGAGCTCTGCCCTGAGCTCTTCTTACTGCAGGAAGTCACGCGGCAGCCGCACACCACGGAACAAAGAAACAGGAACCAGTTTCACCTCTGCTTTAATCCATTTTGTAGAAAAACCAGGAGTGACCCTAATCCTTCTTTCACAAGATGTTACATAAACTCTAAACTATCTGGGTCTGTATTATGTTGGTGTAAAAATCTGACAAATGTAAACAAAGAGTAAGGAGCAAGTAAGTTAGTGGAAATGTAAAGCTACAAATGGCCAAAACGTGGCTTTTCTTACCCCTCTGAGGCCAGGGGACTTGGGACCCTCTTGACTGTCACACATTTGCCTCTAGGGCTCAATCCCAACTCCCTCAAGGAGCCTCCACCAGGCCTCTCTCCCCAACAGAAATGCAGCCCCACCAGGTCCCCTGGTCTCCTCCCTCCCCTGGCACTAGGGGCACAGAGTCCTCAGCAGCCTGCTGCCCGTCATACCTGAAGTTCCTCCGGGTAGCTGGTGAGCAGGAGTGGCAGGATGAGGAGCCAGAGCCTGAGTGGCTGCGGGAACAGAGCTGCCGACTGGCCTTGCTGGGCGGGCTCTGGTAGGGGCAGTGGTCCGAGCAAGGGGGGCTGACCCCTGAGTCCTCTCCATCATTGTCCTCCTCCCTCTCCTCCTCGTCCTCCAGGAGGAAGCTGCTCTCCCCACTGCTGCTGCTGCTGTCCTCAAAGACATCATACTCAGGGCTCTCGCATGAGGCGAGGTCTCCGTCCTCCAGGGCTGTCTCCAGCAGCCCAAAGTGCTTGGTGAGGCTGGCGCGGATCTCGTGGTCTCTCAGTTGCACACTGTCCTTGGGTGGCACACAGGCGTCACAGCTGCGGTCCTCCTCCTTCCTCCAGGCCTGCGTCTCAGCCTGGGAAGGGACACCTTGCTGGGGCCAGTTCTCCAAGTGGGCCCCTGACGGCTCCCAGGACCTCAGCACCTTCCTCTGCAGGGCGTCCTCTGGCCTGAGCACCTGGCAGTAGTCATGATCTCCAAAGGAACAGGAGAAGGGGCGCTTCTGGCCGGCCTGGGAGGCTGGCTGAGTTGTGGCATGCCGCAGGTGAGACAGGAGCTCACTCCGCTCTGAGGGCTTCTTGGGCAGCTTATGGGCAGCTCCTGGGGCAGCCTCGAGCTGGAGGACCTCGGGGGAAGGGAGGCTCGGAGCTGTCTCTTGGCCTGGGCTGTGTTTGATGTCCGGCTTGAAGGGATCTTCCTCAGTGGGCTTGTAGGGTGGCGTGGTGGGGGGTGTGAGTCCTGCCCAAGTAAGAGGAGAAACACGTGACAGAAAGGAAGAGCTCTTCTCCAAGGGACACTAAGATCTTAATTTGGGATGGTAAAGGAGTGCAGATCACTCCTGACTGATGGATGGCAGGCATCACTAGTGGGTCACTGCAGTGCTTGCTGCCTGAGCCCCGATGTGGCCTGGGAACCCCTCAGTTCTTTGACACTGGTCTGTGACGTGAACTTGCCCTCCTTTCTGTGGCTTTGGTAATGACAGCTAAAGCCTCCAAGTCTAGAGATGGCCCTTCCTCCCATTCTACCTGCAAGCATTTGGAGCTCTGACTCAGGTGTCTCCTGGTATACAGCAGGCAGGCGTCACAGGTGAGACTGCCCACGGGATTTGGCCACCACGGCGTCCTTAATTTTCCTACACCTGACCTTGGCATTCTCTTTAATGTACCGCAGGAATCTGCTACAATGCCCACCTCGTTCTCTCTGGGCTCCCAAAGCCAAATACCTCCACATTTTGGTCCCTTTATGACTGCTCTTGCCTGACTGCCACCCCCAGCCCCAGCTCTACTGCACAGCAGGACCAGGTGGCCAGTGTCTGCCACATAGCCTGTGTTTCCACTCTCCATTGTACTTGCCTCTGCGGACTCTGCCACAAAGCAGAGTCATGTCTTCCAGAGTCTGCTTGTCCTTCAGGACCGGCTCAGATGCCCCCCACCGCATTGGTGCCTGGGGGTGCTCAAAGCACACTTCTGCCCAGTCCCAACCCTCTTATTCTCCCAGAGCTCCTGTTCACACTTTGAAGCGAGACCGTGCTCAGGGTGTGTCTGTGTCCCCTGCCCCAAGACCTCGGGCTTCTCTAGGAAAGAACTGTCTTTCATTTCTGATTCTGGTGTCACTTCACGGGCCAATTACTGGCAGCCGAATGGCTGTCCCCAGGGCCCTGACCCTCCTCCTAGAACACTCTGCACATCTCAATGCCCAGCACAGCCTATGGGGTGGTGGCAGGGAAGGCGCACTGGGCACCCACACTGCCTGTGGAGCTGTTCACTGTGGGAGACTTGTGGCCGGGGGACCTTGCCAGTTCCCCAAAGGCACCCCGCCAGCTGAACCCCCCAGCTCACCTGCCGTGCCGCAGAGCTCCACGGTCAGGGTCTGCTCAAAGCTCTTCTTGCCAAAAGGAGGGTCACTGAGGAGAGGGGCAGGGAGGACAGCAAGGAAAGGGGCTGGTCAGCAGCAGGCTCTCGCTGCCCCAGCATCCAAGCAGGGCTCGGCGCACTGTGGCGGACCCTGGTGCTGCCCCCATGGGTGCTGGGAGGGTTTGAGGGGACCCGCACCCTGACTGTCGGAGACATTTAAGCGCACGGCATTTAGGACACACAGACAGGTCTGTTGGCGGGTGTGGGGAGTAGTCAGCACACTGCCGGCTTTGCCCCGTGGAGAAAAGAACTCATGTCGGGTCCCGGAGAGGAGAGCTTATGAAGGCTTGATTCCCCATCTTTCCCTTGGGCCTGCAGAGACCAGCTTCTAAAAACCAACTCTCTTTGAAGGGAGCTTAGCTCTTATCATCAGGGGATGACAACCAGGGCCCAGGCCTAGGAACAGGACTGGGCTCAGGGGCAGAGAGATCCCTCTACCCTCAACTCACAAATCCAACAAGACAAAACCTTATGGAATAATATATAATAATTTCTTTAAAACTCTACCTTTGTGACAAGGCCAGCATGAGGCACCTTGGGGAGTCTGAAAAGAAGATCAAAAGAAAAATGGAAATGAGATTCTTCAACGCAGCACCATAAGCAGATGTTTCTCCCAAAAGGAGACCTCACGTTCAGGGCGTCTGACCCAACCCTTAGCCCTCCTCAGGGAAGGACAGGAACAAGTCCAGGAGCTTGGTGGGTGGAGCGCTGTGAGTGCACAGAAAGAGCGCATGGGCACGGCAGGCCCCTGCCAGAGCACAGTGCCCTGGTGCATAGCACCAGCTCCCCGGGCTGCAGCTAGAGAGCCCAGCATGGGCCCGAGCCCTAAAGAGCTAAGCCTCAGTTTCTGAAGTTTAAAAGAGGTGGTCACCACGTCTGCCACGCAGATTTCTTGTGCAGAAAGGGAGAAGCTGTGTGAAGCCTTAGGCCCGCAGAAACACAACTAGCAACTAGTACTCATCCCTACTTCATAGTGAAGCAGAACATATACACTGACGTCTCTGCTACAGGATCCCTCAGAGATCTTTAGGACACTTACCAAATTTTTAATCAGCGTCCTTTGGGTTTCGACTGCCTCTCTCCCTCCCTGAAACATAAGCCCCATGAAGATAGGCAGGCATCTCGCTCCTTTTTCATTAATCAATGCCTCACCCGTGGGTACATGAGGGATGTGCGGGTGCTTTCTTAGGGCTCCCCCCAGCAGCTCACTGCACAGAGATGTGACTGGAGAGGCAGAGAAGGGAAGAGCCCTGCCCACTCTGTACAACACTTGGGGTCACGGCCCAGGAGGACTCGCTGCACCCACCCCTGCCACCTCTTGCAGGCTGCTGGCTCCAACTACCTCTGGAAGGGAGCTGTGGGCAGCTGGGGTCCTCATCCGTGTCCCCACACCCACTCTCGCAGGGGCTCTCCAGGGCAGGGATCTGGGGTCCCCGTAGGAGCTGCTGGTCTTGGGCACTGCCCTCATCCGTGGGGCTGCCGAGCTGTCTCTCGGTGTTGCAGGCCTCGGGAGCCAGATGCAGTGAGGGCACAGCACCTTGGTGAGCTGAGGGGACCAGCAACTCATCAGTGCACGTGAACCAGGGGGCCAGGTTGGGGTTCAGTCTCCGAGAGCGCCGCACAGGGCACACAGAGCTCTCCAGCTTTCTCCCCAGCTTGGTCCACGGCAGATCTTGGCCTGGCCTTTTCCTGCCCCACTCTTCCTCCTCCTCCTCCTCTTTTTCTTCTTCCTCTTCTTCCTCCTCCTCCTCCTCCTCATCCTCTTCCTCCTGCTGCTGCAGGCTAGCAGACCGGCTGATGTCCCCTCTCACCTGCAGCCTCAGTGGACGCAGGCTTGGTCTGGGCCCCAAGCTCCTTGATGAAGCTGTGACCCTCACCTCCTCCACCGGGGATGAGTGGGCAGGGGAAGACTGGCTGTCTCTGGGAAGCCTGGCTCTGGCCTGTGGGGTAAGGGAGGCATAGACAGGCGTGGCCAGGCGGTAGGGTTTGCTGACATCACAAAGGACATCTTGAGCCAGAAGCTCTCTCAGGATGGAGAACTCAGCCCAGGAGGGTTTGGAGGGGTGCCGAGGCCGGGGTCTGAGCTGTCTGGAGGGGCTGCTGCAGGGCTGGGGGGCTGGCTCGGGGGCCTGTGGGGGAAGCTTCCTCTGGGGGAGGCAGTAGGTGTGCATGTAGTGAATGAGCTGCACCATGGCCTGCATGTCCTCTGGAGGAACCTGGGCACAGGGGCTTGCCCTGCCCAGTGTCGTGGGGTCCTGGTGAGAGGCTGGGGCTGGCCGGGGGCTTGCACAGTCATCCCCGGGCAACTCGTCCTCCTGGGCATGAAGCTGGGGACTCAGGGGCAGTGGCAACTGCAGGCCCCTCTCTGGAGAGCAGGCTCTTGCCCCGGGGCAGGATGGCACCGAAGTGAGGTGCTTATGTAGCTCTGTACATCGCCGGCTCTGAGGCTGTGGCACAGGAGACTTCTTGTCCTGGGTACTGTCCGTCTAGAGCAAGAAGGAGGCCAGTGTGAGGCAGGAGGGATGCACACTCCTTCCCTCGGCTCTGCCCCTGCTGGCCTAGCTGCCACCCTGGGTCCTGGGGATACAGGCATCCACCACTCTGCTCCCAGCCTCCAACACAGACCACACCTGCTTGTGCTCAGGCAGTGAGAAGCAGAGGAACGCGCAGCCCAGCAGGTCTCGCCCAGGAACCTGCCCCTGCAGAGCCTTCTGGACGCACTGTCAGAAGCCTGCCTGGTCCGTCCCGTGTGCTGCCCACATGCTTCAGACACAGAGCCAAGACCTGCACTGGTGGCTGCCAGTGGCCGAAAACAGGGCAGCTTCACTGTAAATGGGGTTCCTGGGGTCTTTGGGGGAAGATAGGGATGTTCTACTGCTGGAGTATGGTCACAGTGATACCACTGTATATTTACTAAAAATCATAAAATTATATATTTAAGACAGGTGGCTTTAGTAGGGCTCTAGCTGTCCCAGTACTCAGGAGGCAGAGGGGGAGAATCGCTACAGCCTAGGAGCTCAGACCAAACTAGGTCAAAGGTAGCTTTTATGATATATATGGTACTTGAGAATAGCTGTTATAAAAAAAGGAACAATCTGCTTGGTACGCTGGCTTGCACCTCCAACCCTGGTGTTCTGGAAACTTGAGGCAGAATCACAAGTTTAAGCTCAGCCTGGGAAACTTGGGTAATTAGCAGGAACCTGTTTCAAAGTGAAGAATAAAACAGGACTGGGAAGTAGACCAGGGTGATGGTCTTGGGTCCAATCCTCAATTAAAAAAAAAAAAGAGGGGCCGGGGAGATGGCTCAGTGGAATAAGCGCTTCCCTGGCAAATGCAAGTGCCTGAGTTCAATCTCTGGTTCTGCAAAAAAAAAAAAAAGAAGAAGAAGAAAAGGAAGAAAGAGGAGGAGAAGAAGAAGAAAGAAGAAGAAGAAAAAGAAGAAGAAGAAGAAGAAGAAGAAGAAGAAAGAAGGAAGAAGAAGAAGAAGAAGAAGAAGAAGAAGAAAAGAAGAAGAAGAAGAAGAAGAAGAAGAAGAAGAAGAAGAAGAAGAAGAAGAAGAAGAAGAAGAAGAAGAAGAAGAAGAAGAAGAAGAAGAAGAAAAGAAGAAAAGAAGAAAAGAAAAAGGAAAATTCAGTAGCTTCCCAGTGTCCACAGAATAAAGGGTGGTTCCCAGAGCCATACCCGAGCCCTCGGCTTGCTGGCGTTAGCTGACGTCCCTCCCTCGGAAGCCTTGCCTGTCTGCCTGTGCCCGGGTGGGGGCTTTCCTTCCAGTGCAGCCTTGTCCTGTGGCTCCTCCTCTTAGTGTGTCGCCCCACTCAGAAGCCTCCTAGTATCCCACAGGGCAGAGAACTGACCCAACGAGGAGCTCAGCTACTGCACAATGGAAAGCAGCAGGGCAGGTTGTGCTTCAAAAGGTCAGTTGGGGATAGATGGGCAGGAGCTCATAGATAGGCGCGTACACCACAGAAGGCGCAGGCATGGGTACAGCCACGAGGAGCACGCACTCCTGAGCGTCACCCACATCAGCCCTCCTTGTTAGGCTTGGGAGATGAGGTCCCAGAGAGGGTTGCTTGGATCCTAGGAGTCCAGAGCTCCAAACCTACCAATGGCACCCCTAAAAATCTCAACACTATATTGAAGGCAACCTCTACAATCAGAGAGGATCCTGCTTCCTTCTGTTAGTCCATTAATACAAACCCCAAGGACAAGCCACTCCTGTCCAACGTGTGTTAAGGTCTATTGGCAACTGAAAGCCTCAAGTGTGAGGAGATCTGGGGCTCTTTCTAGAACCCCACACTAGGCTGTATCTCAAGAAGCAGAGCCCACGACAATGCTCTGTGATTGTGTGAGGAATGTGGATGGAGACTAACACGGACTGAACCTGCCACGTGTTGCCCAAGCTGATGGCTGTGCCACAAGGTGTCCACCTAAGGCTTGGGCTAACTTCTGGGCATGTGCATAAATACCTTGGCCCACGACCGTTGACTTCTGGATCTGAGGCCAGCCTGGTGCCAAGTGGTCCCCTCCTTCTGAGGGTCAGAGCCTGATGGTGGTGAGGATGTGGCCAGGAGGAGCTTCTGCAGCTGGGGAGGAGCAAAGACACAATCTGGGGCAAAGCGTGGCCAGGCGTGAGGCCTGATCACACGTTACCTGGCACCGCGGGACGGTGGTGAGGCATGATGCCCCAGTGTGGTGCTCCCATAGGAGTGCAGAAAGCGCGCTGCGAGTGACCTCAGACACACACGGGTATCACACTAAATGTACGCTCTTCTCAGAGTCAGCAACCCGAGAGAATAGCTGGTGAGCCACCATGTCAGGATTCTGCATCTAATTCTGGTGCACACACACACACACACACACACACGCACGCACGCACGCACGCACACATGCATGCACGCAAACCTGTAAGGCTACACACCAAAATGATTATTTGAAGTGGATTCTAGCTGATTTCCTTTTGTTCACCTACAGCGACCTTGTAAAAATAAACTTCTTAAACTAAATAAGTGACACACATACGTGTTCAATCTGCATCTGTCTACCTACCACAAACACCAATGAGTGCATAATTAAAGGCATCTCTCTCTTTTCCTCGAAAAACTAAAACTAGAGGTTCCATTCGACCCAAGCTATTCCCCTTCTTGACATCTGCACAAAAGAATTAAAAGCATCACACACACATATCACACGCTGACACACGCTCACCCCTGTTTATAGCAGCACAATTTGCAACAGCTAAATCTTAGAAACAGCCCTAATTTTCAATGAATGGATAAGAAGGTTTTTAAATATGTATAATGGAGTACTACTGAGACACACAAAAAAGGACAAACTTGAGAGATTTCTAGGTAAATGAATATACTTTGAGACCATACTTTTTTTTTTTTTTTTTTTTTTTTTTTTTTTTTTGGCAGAAGCAGGGATTACATTCAGGCCCTTGCGCTTGCCAGGGAAGCGCTTATTCCAGAGACCATACTCTTAAGTGAAATAAATCAGACACCCATGTATAAATGTCACATTATTTCTCCAGAATGAGAAACTGAAAGTGTAAACAAGGGACAAAATATATCATGGATATTAAGAAACCAAAAGAAAATATTGGGCCGGCCAGATACCTCAGCAGATTAAAGCACCTGCCTAGGCAGATGCAGGGGCTGGGGTTTGATCCCCAGCCTGCCATGCCAGCCCTATGTCTGGGGCTCACTGAGACAGCAATTGAGACTGGCTGTGGTGGCATGAGCCTATAATCCCAGCACTTGGGAGGCTGAACAACAAGACGATCCCTATGAGTGCAATCTGTGTAGTGGGACCCTGTACACCCTATGCCAAATTCATTTAAAAAAAGAGGAAATGTGTGAATGGGAGAGGGAACAGGGGAGGGGTGGAGAAAGAAAGGGAAAAGAAAAATGACAAGAAGGAAAAAAGAGGAATCAAGATTTGTGACATACAGGTACAAATGCCCTGCGCTGAATATTATTATTATGTAGATCCAGAATATAACATTAAACCTAGTTGTTGTTCTTAGAAAGCATCTCCCTCCTTCCTAGGTGTCTCTGTGGCTGCCAGAGGCCACTGGCACTAACTGCCGCCTTGGGAGCATCTCATGAGCCAGGCTTTCACCATGGAGCAAGACCCAGGCCCATGCTACGTCCAGTCCCGCAGGCATTTTTGCACATGTAGAATAATGCTAAACTTTTGCTTGCCTTCCCTCCAAAAGAGATCATTTTTCTGTAGAGATTGTTGAAGCTCGCCTGCTTCTGTATCCTGCAGGCATGTGCAGTATCTCCCAACTGATGTACCTAGAGGTTCTACCCAGGATTCAACATGGCCAGAGATGAAAATATGGCAAGAAACACGG
>PVKA01055533.1:0-10287 GCA_004027165.1 Ctenomys sociabilis
CAGCCACCATGCAATGGTCACCTTTCCTAACTTTCCTCCCAGGTGAAGACAGGAACTAGTGGATGAGAAGAGAGAGAGAGAGAGAGAGAGAGAGAGAGAGAGAGAGAGAGAGAGAGAGAGAGAGAGAGAGAGACAGACAGACAGACAGACAGACAGACAGACAGAGACAGAGAGAACAGATAAGAGCACTAAGGAAACAATATATCAGAGAATCTCATCTCTTGTGGGCAGTGACAGAGAGATGACAAAAGAGTTCCTTGGAAAGAGAAGGAAAAAGCACACAGTCATAAGTAAGGGCCCAGAACCAGGCAATGAGGAATCTAAGAGACGAGAATGACAGAGTTTGGCAGAGGCTATAAGCAGCAAGACCCACAGGTGGTTATAAGACTGGAGCAACGTAACAGTAGGCAGTCTTCCACAGTAGTTCAAATTCCGTGGAGCTCTGCTTCTGTGGGGGCTCCCTCACACTGCTTCCCCAACCCTCTTTGCTCTGTGTCTGTGTGAATTATCTCCCGCTGCATCCCCCAACTACTGAAATCCAAGCAGAAAGACTCTCTTCTGGTAAGTGCTCAACACTTCTGAGTGTATGGGTGAGAAACAGACTCTTTGAAACAGACCAAAAATATTGCTGCAGTCCAGAAATATGGAGAGTGATGATGTGGTCAGAATCAGTGATGCTACACAGAAACCCAGAGAAGAGTGGTGTAAAAATAAGAACTAGTGTGTTTGACTCAGCCAGACCTATGTGAAAGTACATATAAGCTGCCACAAGGGTTATTAAAGAGGAAGTGGACAGAGTTTAGCACAGCCACAACAGAAAAGAGCTTCAGACCAGTCCTGCTCTGCTCATCCCACCCACACAATTGATCTCACCGGGTCACAATACTGAGACAAACTCCCTCACTAGTTATGTTGCAGAAGGGCAGCTGAAGCCCAGAAGAACTCTGCCTGCAAGAAAAAAGCGAGCTTCATTTGTCTTTTTGCAGCTGCCACCCATCTGCACCACTGTCTGATAAATGAGAGAACAAGTATTGGGTGGGAAAGCAGCCCAAGCACTAGGTGACACATGCAGCCTACCATGCTCACCACTGAATACTGGAGGTCAACACTCTCCCTTCCCCCTGTAAGTGCTACGAAGTCTGTTCATTTCAAACTAAGACAGAGTACCATTCTGGTAAAACTCAAATTATAGTAATAAAAATACTGCAGGTTCATTTACCGTCAATGATTTTATTTTATTTATTTTTAAAATTAATTTTATTAGGAAAGAAATAGCAATGAGACAGTTTCAAAACAGGTTAGTAGGACAGTTACACAATTAATACATTGCATATTGTTTTCTTGAAAGTATTTATTCATAGTAAAAGATGCAGATATAATATCTTTTCTCAACACTATTACTACAAATTTTTCTTCTCATTGAAGAGAAAGTAGTTATATATATAACCTATTTTGTATATACAGATATATTAATTTTCACTACGAAATGGTCCTTCATTTCTATCCAACTTTTTGTTTAGTTTTGTCAGAGACATTCAAATATTGTAGGTAAATGAATTCGGCAAAATAACCCAATACAGTCCAGTAGTCCATAATAGTAGCAGGTTATATGTAGAACTGGCAATGTTACATTCTCTCAGGCTTTCATAGAGAGCAAATTAGTCAAGCAATGGTCACGACTCATCCACATTGCTGACACTGACAAAAGATCTACAAACTGTTGTACAGGGTTTCAGGGTTAATCCTGAAGGGATCTGACTAGCCATGTCAAATACAAAATTTACATTGTTTTGTTATATAGGTCTTGCTTTTTCTTGGTCTTAACCATCCAGCAGAAAAGTATAAACACGAGGTATAAGAGTAAAGCCAGAAATTCAAATAGAGACCTAGCCCAGGCCCGGCATTTGTATGGGAAAGCTTCTGCTCCAATGTGCCATCAGGACCCCTCCAGACCCAGCCCAGGCCTGGTACACAACCCTTCTGCTGTACCCTCATGACTCCTCCAGACCTAGCCCAAGCATAGCAAATAGGCCTGGTGTGAAACTCTGCAGCTGAAGTCCCTGCAGAGAGGCTAGGGGCCAGAACCACCCCATTAATCCAAGAGCTGAACATCTTGCCAGATGGGGCACAGCAGGTTCACGTCCACCGGCTATAGCAGGAAGAAGGTGAGCACAACATCCAGACCAAAGCCAGGCACAATGGCATGAGTTCAAACTTCATAGATCCAGACACGGTAAGCTGAGACACTTTGCTAGACCCAGATCTATAAAAGCATCCGCCTTCATTCTCTCTTGACTGAGACAGGGGGCAAAAGGCAATGGGAGTGAGCTAGTCTGCCTGGAAGAAGCCAGGTTCATCAAAGGAGGTGATCAGACAGAACGTAGGGGAACTAATTTAATACAAGCTCCCAATTTAATATCTGGTTAGCTATACAGACAAAATGCTTGGTCTTACTGTCTAAATTACAAACCCATTACAAAAGTTTGTAAACTGCTAAATATCACTATCCATTATTAGTTTTACTAATTGTAGTTCTGTAAATATAAAATACATTAATACCTTAACCATATAATCCCTCTTGCATAAGAATTTCAGTAGGTGTCGATGTTATAACTGCACCAAAACTCTACACCAAAGGTCAGAGGACAGTGCTATACAAACTGACAAAGAGAAGGAGCAAAATGCAATCTCAGGCCCCAAGCTCACCAAGAACAAATGCAGAAGACACTAGCACAGAAGAAATTGGGAATCACACAACTTAAATGTCTGAATTAATAGCGTCTGAAGTAAAGTAACAACTGCAGAAAGGAATAAAGGAACTCAGATCAGAAATAATCTCTGAAGTTAAAAAAAAGGATAGAGTAACTATAACGAAAGAACTAATAACTGCTTCTCAAGAAGACACTGATAAAAATTAAAGAACAGAAAAACAATGGAATCGTTGAATGAACAATATAGGAAAGAAAGAATCAGAGTCAAAGAGATATAGAGTAATTTAAAATCTCAATCACAAGTTGCGAAACTGAATGAAAGAAGACAGAGTTTCAGGTCTTGAAGACACTGAGGCAGCTAGAAAAACGTAGGAAAAGATCTCTTAAAAACAACTAGGATGTACTAAAAAATTAATTCAACATCTGCAAGATGATGCAAATATGAACAAGAGACTAACAGATATCAATGAGAAAGGAGTCAATGCAAAGGAAATAGAATAATATGGGCAGAACTAGTAACAGAATATTTCCCAAATTTAGGGAAACAATTGTACATTCAGGTACCTGAAGTATATAGAACTCAAAATCACATCAACCCAATTAAAATCACAGCCAGACATTATAGTCAAGATCCCAGAAATGTAGCGCAAGAAAAATATATTAATAGCTGCTAGAGAAAAGAAACACATCACACTGAAAGGAAAACCCAACAGAAAAATGGAAGACTTCTCTTCACAAACTATGAAGTCAAGAAGAGCATGGAGCAGAATACTTCAAGTCCTCTAGGAAAAACAAATCCAGGCCACATTACTATACCCTGCAAAACTCTCATTCAAGTTTGATGGAGAAATGAAATACTTCCATGACAAAAAACAACTAAAGAATATCATGATGCAAAGCCAACCCTAAACAGACTACTAAAAGATATTCTAGAGAGGGACTAAAATGACAACTCCATGAATGAAAATAGAAAGAGGGGCCAGAAAGACAGCTCACTAGAATAAATGCTTGCCTGGCAAGTGCAGGGTCCTGAGTTCAATCCCCAGTTCCGCAAAAAGGGAGAGAGAGAGAGAGAGAGAGAGAGAGAGAGAGAGAGAGAGAGAGAGAGAGAGAGAGAGAGAGAGAGAGAAAACCCACCAAATAGGGCAAATATTTAAACACAGTTTAGAAAAAGGAATAAACAACAACAGATAAATAACATGTTAATCATAAGTCAATACATCTCAATTATAACCATCAACATTAATGGACTCAATTCACCAACTAAAGAAATAGACTGGCACAGTGGATTAGCAAGCAAAATCCAACAATATGCTGTACATAAGTAACACACTTAAGTCATAAAGAAATTCACAGGTTGAAAGTCAAAAGTTGAAAAACAATACTACATGCGAAAAAGGAGTGGGGGCAGGGAGATGGCTCATTGGAATAAGCGTTTTCCTGGCAAGCACAAGAACCTGAGTTCAATCTCTGATTCTGAAAAAAAAAATACTATATGCCCCAGCACCTCAGAAAAAAGCAGGGATAGCATTACTGTTCACAAACAGTCTGAACTTCACACCAAGAATGATAAAATGAAATAAGGAAATCCACTATATACTGGTTAAGGGAAAAATTGAGAAAGAGGTAACACTCATAAATATGTACATACCAAACATGGGAGCACCTAACTATATGACAAATTCTTTGTCGACTTGCAAAACCTAATCTCGAAGACTACAATCTTAACAGGAGACCTTAACACTCCCTTATCCCAAAAGATAGGTCAACCAGACAAAAAATTAGCAAAGAAGTAGGAGAACCGAACCAGAGCTTGAAACAAATGCACTTAGTGGACATACACAGAGTGTTCCATCCAACCACAGCTCAATACACATTTTTTTCAGCTGCACATGGATTATTTTCTAAAACAGACCACATACTAGTCCATAGGTCATGCTTAAGTATATGGAAGAAAGCAGAAATTATCCCATGCATATTATGTAAACCATGCAATTAAACTGGAAATAGATTTTTTTTCCTTCTCAGCCGCGCTGTGCTTGTCTGTGTAGCTTGCTCGGACCCCGGGATCCTCCAGGAGACCATGATGCTGGGCACCGAAGGTGGAGAAGGGTTCGTGGTGAAGGTGCGAGGCTTGCCCTGGTCTTGCTCGGCTGATGAGGTGCAGCTGTTCTTCTCTGACTGCAAAATTCAAAATGGGGCTCAAGGTATTCGTTTCATCTGTACCAGAGAAGGCAGACCGAGTGCCGAGGCTTTTGTTGAACTTGAATCAGAAGATGAAGTCAAATTGGCCCTGAAAAACGACAGAGAAACTATGGGACACAGATATATTGAAGTATTCAAGTCAAACAATGTTGAAATGGATTGAGTGTTGAAGCATACTGGTCCAAATAGTCCTGACACGGCCAATGATGGCTTTGTACGGCTTAGAGGACTCCCCTTTGGATGTAGCAAGGAAGAAATTGTTCAGTTTTTCTCAGGGTTGGAAATCTTGCCAAATGGTATAACATTGCCGGTGGACTTCCAGGGCAGGAGTACGGGGGAGGCCTTCGTGCAGTTTGCTTCACAGGAAATAGCTGAAAAGGCTCTAAAGAAACACAAGGAAAGAATAGGGCACAAGTATATTGAGATCCTTAAGAGCAGTCGGGCTGAAGTTAGATCTCACTATGACCCACCACGAAAGCTTATGGCCATGCAGCGGCCAGGTCCCTATGACAGACCTGGGGCTGGCAGAGAGTATAACAGCATTGGCAGAGATGCTGGCTTTGAGAGGATGAGGCGTGGTGCTTATGGTGGAGGCTATGGAGGCTACGTTGATTTTAATGGCTATAATGATGGCTATGGATTTGGGTCAGATAGATTTGGAAGAGACCTCAATTACTGTTTTTCAGGAATGTCTGATCACAGATATGGGGATGGTGGATCTACTTTCCAGAGCACAACTGGTCATTGTGTACACATGCGAGGATTACCTTACCGAGCTACTGAGAATGATATTTATAACTTTTCTTCGCCACTCAACCCTGTGAGAGTACACAGTGAGATTGGTCCTGATGGGAGAGTAACTGGTGAAGCAGATGTTGAATTTGCAACCCATGAAGATGCTGTTGCAGCTATGTCCAAAGACAAAGCAAATATGCAACACAGATATGTAGAACTCTTCTTGAATTCTACAGCAGGATCAAGCGGTGGTGCTTATGCAAACCAGTCCAGTTATGGTGGCCCACCAGCCAGCAGCTGAGTGGTGGCTATGGAAGCGGCTATGGTGGCCAGAGCAGCATGAGTGGATACGACCAAGTTTTACAGGAAAACTCCAGTGATTTTCAATCAAACATTGCATAGGTAGCCAAGGAGCAGTGAGCAGCAGCTACTACAGTAGTGGAGGCCGTGCATCTGTGGGTGTGAATGGCATGGGAGGGATGTCTGGCATGTCCAGTATGAGTGGTGGCTGGGGAATGTAATCGATCCTGATCACTGACTCTTGGCCAACTTTTTTAAATGAAAAAAAAAAAAACTTCATTTGGTTTAACAGTTTTTGCAATCCAATCTTGTGATTTATGCTTACTCCTACCATTGGAAATTAGGATTGTTTTAAAGACTCAAGGTTCAACATTTTTTGAACACGAGTTATGTAGGATATAACCTTGGAGATGAGTAGGCTGTGTAACTGTCAAACAATCTTTAGTTTTTCTCAAGGTAGTTATATACTGTAGGATGTACTTAAGCAGTAAGTGTTATTTAGGTTAAAGCAGTTGAATTATGTTAAATGTTGCTCTTATACATTACATGGAAAACTGTTTGGATGCACGTTGAAAGACATGCTGTTTTGTGAAGCTTAATATAGGAGTTGTGTGTCTACAAAGAAATATTTGGCATGTTAATTACAGTTTCATTTAATAACCTGTAAGGCATGTAAGTTTTTTTTTTAAGTTAGTGGGGAATTTTTGAGATGCAATACCAATACCTTAGAATTTGGTCTTGATGTTTGTATGAAATTCTGAGGCCTCAATATAAAACTCATTGTATCGTGATTTCCTTTTAGGTGTATTGCGCTAAGTAAAACTTGTCAAATAAATAAATAAATAAATAAATAAATAAATAAATAACCTGGAAATAAAAGACAAAAGAAACCTCAAAATCCCAATAAATACCTGAAAGTTAAACAACACCTTCCTCAGCAACCAATGGGCCACAGATGAAATTAAGTAAGAAATTAAATATCTACAATTCAATGAAAATTCAAGCATAATCTATCATAATTTATGGGATGCAATGAAGGCAGTTCCTAGAGGGAAATCTAGAGCTATGAACTCACACATTAGGAAAACATAATGGAAACAAATAAATACCCTAATGCTGGCATCTCAAACATCAAGAAAAGGAAGAGAGAATGAAACTTAAAGCCCAGACTGGAGAAAATTAAAAAGATTAAAGTAGCAATTAATTCAATTGAGATGAAGAAAACAATACAAATAATTAATAAATCAAAAGACTGGTTCTTTAACTTCATCAAAAAGAAGGAAAAAACTCAAGTTTTAGCAATAAGGAATGGAAAGGGTGGAATTACTACAGACCCAATGGAAATTCAGTAGACCATCAATAGCTACCTTGAGAATCTTTAATCTCACAAAATATAAGACAAAGAAGAAATGGACAGAATCATAGAAAGGTACAAGTGACCAAAACTTAATCAAGAAGATATAAGAAGCCTCAATAAGCCAATAACAGCCAATAAAATATAAAACGTAATAAAAAAAAACCGACAAAGAAAAGCTAAATTTTACAAGAAATTTGCAGAATATATAATCCCAACACTCCTCAGACTCCTCAATGAAATTGAAAAGGAAGGAATCGTCCTAAAATCATGCATGGGGCAAGTATTATACTGAGAGCAAAACCAGGGAAAGACACTACTAAAAAAGAGAACTACAGGCCAATCTCCCTCATGAATATTGATGCAAAAAATTCTCAACAAAATCCTAGTAAATAGAATACAGAAAATCATCAAAATGATTATACATCATGATCAGGTGGGATTTATCCCAGGGATGCAAGGATGGTATAATATACAGAAACCTATAAATGTAATACACTATATATCTATAGCCCAATCCAAAACCACATGATCATCTCAATTGATGCAGAAAAGGCTTTTGTCAAAGTCCAACACTCATTCATGTTCAAAACCCTACAGAAAATTGGAATAGATGGCCTCTACCTCAATTTGATAAAAGCCATCTATGACAACCCAATGGCTAATATAATTCTAAACAGGGAAATACTGAAATCTTTTACTCTTAGATCAGGTACTGATGCAGGAAAAGCTTTTGACAAAGTCCAACACTTATTCATGTTTAAAGTCCTGCATAAAACTGGAATAGAAGGCCTCTACTTCAATGTGATAAAAGCTATTTTTGCTCATAATTCCAAAAGGGTAAAAACTGAAATTTTTGCTCTCAGACAAGGATGTCCTCCATCAACACTCTTACTCAATATAGTTCTAGAATCATTACCTAGAGCCATTAGATGAGAGAGAAATAAAAGGAATAAGAATAGGTAAAGCAGAAGTTACACTATCATTATTTGCAGATGACATCCTCCTTTACCTGGAAGACCCACAAAACTCCACAAAGAAGCTACTAGAATTAATACACAATTTCAGTAACATACAAAATCAATACCGAAAAGTCCATAGCATTCCTCTTCATAGATAACAAACACACTGAGAGAGAAATTAGAGAAACAATACCATTTACAATAGCACCATGGAAAATGAAACATTTAGGAATTAATCTAAGAAGTAAAAGATCAATTCAATGAAAATTACTGGACTCTGAAAAAAAGAGATTGTAGAGGATTTCAGAAAATGAAAAGATATTCCCTGCTCCTGCATAGGAAGAACCAACATAGTGAAGATATACCCCCAAAATGTTGTACAGATTTAATGCAGTCCCTACCATCAACATGCCACACAGACCTAGGGAAACTATTCCTAAAATTTATTTGGAACCAGAAAAGACCTAGAATACCAAAAGCAATCCTGAGCAACAAAGACAAGGCAGGAGTCATTATAATCCCTGACTTGAAATTATGCTACAAAGCTAC
Source organism: Ctenomys sociabilis (assembly GCA_004027165.1). NCBI lineage: Eukaryota > Metazoa > Chordata > Mammalia > Rodentia > Ctenomyidae > Ctenomys > Ctenomys sociabilis. The sequence goes on from PVKA01055533.1 coordinate 8,817, forward strand.
TGTGATAAAATCAGCATGGTATTGGTCAAAAAAAAAAAATAGACCTGAGAATCAATGAAAAAGATTAGAAGATTCAGAAGCAACTACAAACACTTAGTCACCTGATCTTTGATAAAGGGCCAAACATGCTTACTGGAAGAGAGATAGCCTCTTTTAAAAATGGTGCTGTATAAACTTACACTCTACATGCCAAAAACTAAAACCTGATCCAGGTTTATCACCATGCACTGAGCTAAAGTCAAAATGGATTAAAGATCTAAACATTAAAACAGAAACACTAAATCTCCTGGAAGAGAAAGTAGGAGAAGCTGTTGAACACATGGGAGTAAACAAACAGTTCATGAAAAGAAAAAAAAAAAATCAAACTGCGTGGGTAATACTTGAAACAATTAACAATTGGGACCTCCTCTAATTGAGAAACCTTTTGCATTAAAAGAAATTACCAACAGAGTAATAAAAGAAAGATAACCAAATAAGTTGGGAAAAATCTTTAATAATCACTCAGACAAAGGTCTTCTCTCTAGAATTCATAAAGAACTAAAAAACATTAGGGTTCCAAAATTTAAAGATCCAGTCCAGAAATGGGCATCTGAGATGAACACACACTTCTCAGAGGAGGAAATTCTAGAAGCTAGTAAATACATTAAAAACTGCTCCCCATCACTAGCTATCTGTGAAATGCAAATCAAAAGAACACCGAGACATCATCTCATACCAGAAAGAATGGCTATCATAAGGAATTCAACCAACAACAAATATTGGCGAGGCTGTTGGGAAAAAGGGACCCTTCTCCACTGCTGGTGTTAATGTAGACTGGTGCAACCATTATGGAATTCAGTGTGGCAAATTCGTATAAAACTAGGATAGGAACTCCTATTCAATCCAACTATCTCCCTAATGAGAATTTTCCCACAAGTACTGAAAACATCATATCATAGTGATATATGTGCACCTATATTTATAGCAGCACAATTTCTGATAGCAAAATCTTGGAAGCAACCAAAATACCTGTCATCTGAGGAATGAATGAAAAAAGATATGGTATTTTTATACAATGGAGTATTTATTAAGCTACAAAGAATGACAAACTGGAACCCTTCCTATATAAGTGGATGCCACTTGAAGATATAAGTGAAATAAACCAGACCCACATGTGTAAATATCATATAATGTCTCTAGTGTAAGAACTCAAAAGAAGAAATAAAACCTGAACAGTATAACACAATTAAATGGAAAGTGAGAACTTAAGGATAAAATAACAAAGAGAGGGCAAGGAGCAACGCTAGGAAACATGGCAAGGGCAAAACAATATATTTATATACACATGATGGTTAAAGCAATGATCCTGAGAATCTCCATAAGGTTTTTGAAACTAGCATTTAAATGGTCAGATTCTCACCCTGACTAACTACATATGGTGATACCTTTGAACTAAGCAAGTAAACAGAGGATACCAATGTGTAATTCTAGG
>PVKA01055534.1:0-10287 GCA_004027165.1 Ctenomys sociabilis
TTTTTTTTTTTTTTTTTGGTCTTTTCAAGACAGGGTCTCACTGTGCAGTTCAGGCTGGCCTTAAGCTCACTTTGTAGCTCAGGCTGGTCTCGAACTCACCAACAATCCTCCTGCCTCAGCCTCCCTAGTGCTGGGATTACAGGCATGCGCCACCACGCCCGGCTCACTCTGTTTTTGATCCAGAATGCAGCTTACCACAAAAAAATCTTTTTCCTGTAAGATGTAGTTAAGACTCAGGGACAGACACCCTGTTATCTACTGATGACAAAGTTGATAGGTTCTGGCCCTAGTATGAATTGCTGAATTATTATGGTGGTCATCCAGTATGGCTGAAGCCCTTAAAACAACAGCTTATCTTTCCAGAGACCGCCTCCCCCCTTCTTCTCCAACTCAGCCCAGGGTGCAATTTCCTTTCACCTTTCCCACCACCTCAGGTAAGGCCCCAATCAGCTTCTCACCCGTATGTATAAACATACTCCTCAAATCCCACCCCTAGCAAAAGGCCATAAAAGCTTCAGCCTCAATTCCTTATCTTCCCAAATTCTCTCCTGTCCTCTGAGATAATAAAGCCTCTTTCCCTTTATAATAAAGCTTGTTTCCCTTTTTCCTTGTCTGTTTCTCTGCTTGTGACACTGTCAAAAATCTATCAAAAGTCGGACACAGACTCCCAGTTTTCATGCTTTTTCTCATAACTGATCATCTGAAGGGCTTGTCCCCAGTGATTGGAGCAAAACACTTATGACCCAAACTTTTGAGAAACTTTCTGTAGACCCCGAACACTGGCCTACCCTTAACCCCTTCAGAGCGCACAGCCCCTTTGAAGAACAGCCCAGCCTCAAGGTAAGCTGTCTGTGACCTCCGCCCCATCCTGCCACCCTTGCAGGCCACTTCTCCTGCTCACTTTTCTTTTCCCTCCTTGCCTACCCCTCAGGTGTTTGCAGGTCTTGTGGACACAGATCCTCTCTCTTGCAGGAGTGTTTCTCCCCCCAAAGCTAGAGCCCTTTCTTTCTTGCTCCAATCCTTTCAAATTCAAGTCTGAATTTGATTTTGATTTGATAGTGGGTGGGAAATGACTGCAGTAGGTGGACACTAAGCCTCTAGGTGCCCACACCCCCAAACAAGAGCCAAAGGAAACTTGGACTCAGATCCCCCTGACCTGGGAAGTTATTCTTCCACTAATCAGGAGTGGGATTCTGGCTGTTAGCTGTGAGCAGGGAGAGCTGTATTCAGAGGGAAAAAATACTAGTTTTGCCAGCTTTTTTTTTTTTTTTTTTTTTTGTATTGGGGAGTGAACCTAGGACCTCACATGCAAAACAGCTCTACTACTGAGCTGAATCTCCAACCTGGTTTGTGTTTTTTCCAAACTGGCTTGTTGAGCTAAATTACAGGGAACTATGAAGTATCTTCTTAAAGGGAGCACAATTTGTCACCATGGATTTCGCTTCCTGTAGGTTCCTTTGTAGCGCCTCCCCTGCCCGTATTCCCAGCAGCTCTGGAAGTGGCCATTATGCTGACAGACCCATCTGAGTGCTGTGAAAAGCACCAGACAGACAAAAGCTATCATTCGTGCCCACACTGGTGATTTTTCTCCATTAGATCAGAAGTCTGTAATTTGAATATGTTCAAGAGTACTGGGAACATTTGTGGCTCAATTATCAAATTTATTTAAAATATACACATACAAACAGAACCCCAGACTTGAAAACAACATTTAGCCTGGCCATCAAAGAGACATTTAATTTACCCCAGCTTCATAAAGAGGAGAGTGATAATGGTTCCACATCTGGGCCCTTTTGCTGATGCTACCAGGATGACGTGGGATCGTTCACTTACTGTTTTGGGGCCTTCATTCCACTTTCAACATGTGATCCACACTGTCTCAGCAGGGACCTAGTGAGCCTAAAACAATCATGTGTAAAGTCTTCAGAACACAAGACAAAGTATCTTGTTCAGTGGCTCCTGCATGGCACAAATGGAAAACCCCGACAGAAGGCACTGCTGACTAGAATTCGCACAAAGCCTCTGGTCCTCATGATATAGGGGAAGTGAAACTCCCAACCTGAAAGGTACCTGGATGAATTTTAGGAACAAATGGAGGCCAAGCGTGGAATATATTTGTGGGAAAGAAATCTGTCTGAGAGAGGAATAGAAGGGGGGTCTGAGTGAGTTTTCCCCCAGAAGTTATCTCTTCCAGAGACTTTTATAGAATAAAACGATATGGGTCTAAGTAGAGAACATGGGAGCTCACTTAGGTGGGCGAGAGGTGGGACAAAATTGTGGTCAGCCAATGAGATTACAAGCACCATTGCTCAGGTAAAATTGTTTGAGTCCAGGACCAAATGGGGAAGCAAGTAACATAGCAAGCGGGCATGAATATAGAACAGGAGTCTATCTGATAACCAGGCAGTAGCAGTTGGATTAGTGACTCTTTCTGGCTTCCTCAAGGTGATGATCAATCCTGGATGCTTGTCTTTAAGGGAGGTCATCATCTGTTCCATCTTCGGTCTCTAGGTCTGGCCCAGAGCAGGAGCATTCCTCTCTCACAGTTGTAATGTATCTTGTGTTCCACGCTGTCTCTTTGAGGGGCTCTATAATATTTCTATCTAACTCAGCTGCCTGCAACACTCTTCCATGAGGTGGGTATGGTAGCCCGCTTCCAAAGGTGGCAGTGAGGGCTAGGCAAGGCGTCTGAATTTTCCAAGTCATATACCTGTTCTGCCTGTCCCAGAATCTGTGTTTTTCAGCTTCCCTATACTTTCTGGCACTGGCAGGTCATCCTTCCTGTTCTGTCTCTGATTCCTTGAGTGTGGAATTACTTAACATGCAAGTTTGTGGACACTTCTTGTGGAAATTTTGATTCACTGATGCTGGTGAATCCTGGATCAGACCCAGGATTCTGAATTTTTACTAACTTTATGGAAAACTTAGGTGTGTGACAACCACACCATTAGAATTCCAGCCCCAGGGCATGCAGATGCTGCAAGGGTGGTATTAGGTGGGCCGAGGTCAGGCCCGGAGCCTCCTATCCAGGGTTGAGCGCTAGCTCCTGCTGTTGTAAGGCCTACTGCTTTGCTCACAGAGCCACCACCCAGGCCACAATCAGCCTAAAGCTCTGGGCAAAGGCAGGCTCACCCGTTAGCTCCTTGATAACAGATGAAATGCTTCTGCCTCTGCCCTCACTGTGTCCCACACCATACTATCTTCATCTCTTGAAAGGATAAGGGTGGCATTTGATCTCTCTCCTCTCCACCTTACCCTGTAATCGAACTTGTCACTCTGTACTCATTGATTCAGCAAACATGCCAAAGGGCTGCTCTTGGTATTAGAGAATAAGGACCAATGAGGTGAGTGTTTTCTTCCTTCTCATTCATTAACTCACTTGGCTTATTTATTTATTTATTTTTTTGAGACAGGGTCTTGCTCTATAGCTCAGGTTGTCCTAGAATTCACTGTTACCCACATTGGCCTTAAGCTTGTGGCAAGCCTCTTGCCTCAACCTCCCTATTTCTTGGGTTACTTTGTGTTGTACACATGGACTGAGCATAAATTTCATACCAGGAATTAGGTTAAGTGCTTGTATCATTATCAGTTACCATGAATAGTGCTATATAACAAACCATCCCCAATCCAACAGTTCAGAGAAATGAATCTACAGATCACTCAGGTGGCGAGGCCTGGCAGGTCCTGGTGGGGCTTCCTCAATGAGATGGGCCTCAGTCCCATATCCGGTGGTCAGCTGGTTGGCTGCTCAGGCAATGAGACAATTGGAGTAGACATCAGCTATCACCCAACACACTAGGCTGGTCTTATTTCCGTGACAGTGTCAGAATTTCAGAGAGGGAACGAGAGCCACAAGCTTACCTCGCGTGTGCCAGCACTCACTCCTGTGGGCTGAATCCAGTCACATAATGTGTTAGCCTTCCAGTAACAAACAAATGAAGTAAATCAGCTAATAAAGAGGAAAAGGTTATTTCAGCTTATGGTTTCAGTGGTTCCAGTTGATGATGGTCTTAACAGTTCCTTTTCTCTCTGCTGACACAAAATGCCACAACATTTCAAACATTGTTCGATCACAGAATTGCACATTTCAACTAGCCCGGTGTGTTCTCACATTGCTGCGTGCTGTGTCATCCGAATCAGGCAGGTCTGCATTGTCTGTGTCTGTATCAGGTGATTCTTCCTCCATTTCCCTGTCATAAGGACTTTGGCCCACGTGGCCATTAGCAAAGGCATTGTCACCACTCTCCCTCACACCTCTTTTCTGTTTTTAAAATTAATGAATTAATTATATATTCAGTACAGGGTCTACAGGGTCTCACTACACAGGTTGGATTTGTAGCGATCCTCCTGTTTTCAGCCACCCAGGCACTGGGATTACAGGTGTGGGCCACCACGCCCAGTGTCAGTCGCCATCTCAGCATGCCCCGGGGGTGGGGGCAGCACGGCATGTTAGGGATCAGACCCCGGTCCCTGTATCTACCTAAGCAGGCACTTTAGTCCTCTGAGCTATCTGGCTGGCCCTTTCTCTTCTGTTGTGGAAGTGTGTATTTTACTCTAATGGACCATCTTTACCATCCATGCATGAGTCATCTGATCACTCATTTCTGAACCTCTCTAAAACTTGCAAATCTGGTTTTTCATGTGACACTGAAATGGGCTATTTCTACTAGAGAAATTAAAAAAAAATGTTATGATTTGTATCTAGGTACTCCCCCCCCCAAAGCCTCTTGTAGTAGTCACTAGGGTGGGCTTTAGAGTTTGTGATTAATTCGTGATCCAATCCTGGGATTATGGGTGTAAATGCTGCTGTGATTATGGGTATGAGTGCTTCACACCCCCTCCATCCGCAGGCAGATGGCCTGCACCAGTAGTATAAGGAAGGGAGAGAAGCTTGCTGTCTGCTGCCGTCACTGCCACTGCTCCTGCCTGAGTGAAAGTGACTGAGACAAAAACATCCCAGAGTAGTGTGGGTCTGTTGGACCCTCTGCGATAGTTGGGTAAGCATATACAAAACTAGATGGAGCATAAGGAAAAAAGCCCACTCTGCCACCTTGCGCATGCTGTTGGTCACACCAAGTGGTAACACACATAGATTGCTTCCTGAGTCATTCAGGGGAAGGTACTGAGTTGCAGAGCCAGCTGCTACTATGTTAAAGTACTTACCTTGCAGTAGGAAAGGAAGGGATGGGTTCTCTGGACTCAGTATTATGTTCCTAGTTAAAGGAGGAAAAGTTTATTTGGCTTAGTCTGTAAGGGTTTCAATCCATAATTCCATGGCTCCCAGGCAGGGTGGTGTGGCAGACAGGCATCACAGAAAAGAGATAGTTCATGGAGTGCAGATGGGAAAGCAAGCAGGCAAGGGAAGAGACAAGCCTCTTGTCTCTTTCTTATATCCAGGCTACTGGGCTTAGGGGGTGCCAAAGCCTAGCACCCCTAACCCTAGCACTGCAGCATGAATTGTCACTCACACACTCTAGCTGCAGACATCTGTAGAAAAGCCCCACCTATGACCTCATGGGCCTGGGGAGACATCCAGACCCAAGCTGTAATGAGGATCAGTTGGCCCTGCTGCTCTTGGGCCCGTGAGGGGCAGTGTGAATGGCAGAGAGCTGAGGTGTGGAGTGCAGCATCTTCCCCATTTTAAATAAAAGGAGGGAAAAGGAAGAGCCAGGTCACACTATCCCTCTCCAGGAACTCTGGCCTTTACTGGAATTGGCCAGGTGCTCATTCCCTGCTAATTCCCATTTGTTCATGTTATCTGCAGTGGCTTAAACAGCCATGATCAGAGTCTCTTCTTAAAGCAGATCATTCAGGGACAACATGAAAAGATCTACATTTTTTAATTGGACTTTAAAGCCCAGTTGCTTGCCTTTGCCTACGCCAGTTCCCCAGATACCAGTTAGGGATGTAAATTTGTGGAAAAGGGATCTTCTCAAGTCTCTGTGTTCATGGGGGTGCTCTTTACAGAGTGGCACATGGTAAGTGACTCGGGAGAGGCCACCGGACATGGCATCAAGAGGGCCACGATGGAGTGTGTGGTTCCAACTCAAGCACTGAAGCCAGGCACAGGCTGATTAGCAAGTAATGGGCTTTGGCACAGTGGCTGGAAGCTGTTACAATATTCATGTACTTGACTGTGTCTCTTCCAATTAGATGTAATAAGTGTGGATTTGGGTGACCATATGTTTTGTTTTGATATAATGCGTTTAACCTTTGTGTGTACGCATGAGTGCACGTGCATGTGAATGTGGGTAGTTTTCTCCTCTCTTAAGCTGGCCTGATTTGAGGTAAGCTGATATTTTAAGATGCAATATAATTAGCTCGTTATTAGAGGCTCCTCTTGGGATTGAAAGAATGGGCAGTGTTAGCATATTAGATTTCTAGTTGGAGTTGTGTTTTCATTTATTTCCCTTTTTTTTCCTTTCCCTTCCTTTCTTGAGTGAGTAAACTGATCACTCTAATTCTCAGTTTCTTCATCAGCAAATTGGGGTTGACAATACCAACTTTGTGAGGGCGTTTCCGAGAAGCAAAAGCGACAGCAAACAGTAAACGTGTGGCGTGTCGCACAGCCTCCATGCGCAGAGAGCGCTCCTCAAAGGCGCGTCATTATGTGGCCCGCTGTGGGCCCTTCAGCAGCCTGCTAACCTCTCAGAGCCTCCACCTGAAAAACAGACTCACGACATTTCATCAGACTGCTGCGATCCGAAGGGCAGTGTTACAGTTTACACGTGAAGGGTCCCCCAAAGACTCATCACTCACCCAGCGCAGCGGTGCTCAGAGGCAGGACTAGAGGGGTGACGACTGATCCCGCAGACATGGGTTAACCCAGGGCCAGCCACCTGGGGAGCTCGAAGTTGAGGAGATGGGCCTGGAAGTAGTGTGTGTGTGTGTGTGCGCGTGTGCGTGTGCGTGTGTGTGCGTGTGTGCGTGCGTGCGCGCGCGCGCATGCGCGAGCCTAGAATGGTTTATTTTGTCCCCAGCTGTTTCCTTTTTCTTTTCTTTTTTAGCGGAACTGGGGATTTTACTCAGGACCTTGTGCTTGCCAGGCAAGCGCTTGTTTTACTGAGCTATCTCTCCGGCCCCTACACCTTCTTCTTACTGGTCATCACAAGGCAAGCGGCTTTGCTCTTCGGTGTCCTTTTGCTGTTTCATGCCTGCCTTAGAGCCAGCAGAGCATGAAACAAAACCTCTGGAACCATGAGCCAAAGTACAGTTGTCCCTAGCTATTCTGTGGTTTGACCCTCGTGGACTCACTGTCTTGTGGGTTTTCAAAAAATGTTAATCTAAATTATGTATTGCAAAAACATAAATAATTTATTGCTGTATTGCAGGATTTTGTACTACCGTACAGAATACATACGGTGTTAAAATTATGTAGGTTTATGAATTTATTTATTTTTGGTGGAACCAGGGATTGAACTCAGTCCCTTGCTTATTCTCCTGAGCCATCTCCTGGCCCCAGGTTTACATATTTAGAAAATGGTTAAGAATGTTTGAAGTGCAGGAAAGGCTTATAAGAGTGTGGAAGGGTTTAGAAAGCCTTAAAAATATACATAGATACTAAAATAAATAAAATGTCCCTACTTAGTTGAGTTTTGCTTATCGCGGGGATGTCTGGAACATAACCTCCTCAATAAGCAAGGGACCGCTGTAAGTCTTCCCTCTTGAGGCTGTGTATCCCAGCCATGCAAAGCTGGCCAGTTAAGAGATTGCTGGATATTTTTATGAGCTCAGTGAATGACCGCCGAATGATGAATTCTGAAATTTATTGTGTGTCGTTTAGAGTCAAATCCTTGCAGCAACGAACTACCCACAATCTCAGTGGCCTGATGCATTGAGTGGACTCTTCTTCCCGTCACATTAGGACACAGGCCGATGGGGGGGGAGGGCTCTGCTAGGTGTTCAGGGACCCACACTCCTTTAATCCACCACCTCCTTCCTGCAGGGGTCTTGAAATTCTCTTCCTCCAGCTCACAGATGGGGAAAGACCATGGCAGAGCTTATTATGGGGCAGGACTGGCAAGCGTTGTTTCTGCCCCCATTCTACTGGCCTCTCAGAATGTTCTGGGGCCCAGGGAAGGCGGGAGATGTAGTCCACCTATGTGCCCAGAGCAGCACCAGGGGTGCACAGCACTTCACTCTGGACCTAGGTATCTGGAAACCAAAAATGCTTCTGAGGCTCAAGATAATGAACAAGTCCAATCTGATGTCACAAGCAGGCATAAGAGGCAAAGAAGGCTTTGAAGAAGAGAAAGAAGAAAGTGCCACAGTGAAGGGCCTTGCCTCTCGTCACAGGTCCGGAGCCCTATACGTCATATCCACACAGAGGGCTCTGTCCTTTCCGCCTTCCCTCTGCTCTTGTCCCTTTGCCCCTGTGAATCCATTAGTGAGCCCTGTCATTGTTTTTCTGATTTCATTAAAATGCCACCAAGACACATGCTCCGCAGTATGCCACTTCAGTCCTAAGTGGAGCATTTTTGCTAGATGAATCGATTTTTTAAATGACAGCATCTGTTTGCTTGTACACATTTATTTGTAATTCTTCCCTTGGTGATTAGCCAGGGGGAATTTGTGAGCAGTTACCAGTATCCAGCTGCTGGAATTAGCAGGGACAGGGGGCGGTGAGTGACCTGTGAAGGAGTACGATGCCCTGGCCAGAAGCAATGACAGTGGGGCAGATGCCCCAAATGCACAGCCCAGGAAAGGACTTGTAAATCACAGGTGCTACTGGCCCTAGAGAAATGGCCAACGAGCAGAGGTCCAGAAGAACCTGGGAAGGTCAGGGGCTGTGCCCACCCCTCACATTCAAGGGGATGGATGGTCCTGGGGGAGTCACTGAGATGAGCGGAACTTGAGGAGACCATCCCTATGTCGCTAGGTGGGAACCAGCCAACGTCCTTACTGAACATGCCCCTGTCATCCCTCCCCAGCTTCCTCCTGTCCTCACTATGGGGTCCTGCCTGGGCTGCTCCTGGGACTCTGAGCCTGAGGTTTCCCTTGCATGGTGCTGTTCTCTCCAGACTCCTGTCTATGCTTTTTAAAGAAAAAAGGCAGTCTCATTATACACCTCAGGTTGTTCTTGAGCTCATGGCCATCCTCCAGCTTCAGCCTCTCAAGGACTAGGATTGTGGGCGTGCAGCCCCGCTACCAGCTTTGTGCTGCTAACTTCTTCATCTCTCTCACATCCATGTTCAAATGCCTCTTCACAAAACCTTCTGGTAAACAGTATCACTGCCCACTTCCAACTCTCAAGTTCTTATCTTCCCTTCCTTCTCCATGTCTTCTCCATCATGTGCCATCTTTCTAACTGAACACTGTTTAGTTTTATTTCACTGACATTCTGTCTATTCCATTGAAGCTTCATCCTCTGGGACCTCTTCTTCCTTTGGCTCACTGCTGAACTGTTCTAGGCCAGCACATGGTAGGTGCTCAATAAATGTTTGCTGACTCAGTGCACAGAGCTTTTGCTTTTTGGAATCCTTTGATCCTTTTTTTTCCTCTTCTCTGAAATGTGAGGGTTACGTACGGCTAAGGCCAGGGAAGGTGGGTCTCTGAGGACACCAACCCCATGATCCTGATCTCTGTATCCCTCCCCTATCCTACTCTATTCCTGAAACAAAGCAGGTGTTCAATAAATATTTGGGTTGATAAAGAGATGACTGAAGGATCCAGACTAACCCTCAGGGGTGACTTTGTCCTTCACAGTTCTGCTCCAATGTCACCTGTGCAGCAGTAGCCTCACTGTCCACTCCGTCTGAGCCAGGGACCTCGTTTGTCCTCTACACTCACTACACAGAGAGACCTGGGAGGGAGAGCAAGAGCCCGAGTCCCTTTCAGCACCTTGCCTCAGTGCCCAAACACTGCGCAGCAGTTCATCTTTTGGGGTTCCTTCTTTCTCTAGTTTTCCCTTTTGCTTCTCACCCAGCAGGCAGCAGCTGCCTCTTAGAGTGGATGAAGCAGGACGGGTGGGTGGAAGCCACAGGCCATGCACCTTTCCAGGTTTACTTTTCTTTTAGGAGAACTGACATTGAACTAGCAAGAAGAAATGCCAAAACAACATCGAAAGTTTGGAGGCAGATTTATCTATGTTGATAGGCATTGGTTGGGAACATTCCCAGTATACCAGGCCCTGATCTCTGGTGGTCTTGGGCTTATATGGGATCAGCAAGCAGGAAGTGCTGAGGCTGAATAGCTTGCCAGTCGGGGATTGGTTTATACCATGTGCACTGTAGTGACCAGCAATGCATCACAGTGACCAGCTGTTTCTTTTTTTTTTTTTTTTTTTTG
>PVKA01055535.1:0-10286 GCA_004027165.1 Ctenomys sociabilis
CTTCCTTCCTTCCCTCCTTCTTTCCTTCCTTCCTTCCTTCCTTCCTTCCTTCCTTCCTTCCTTCCTTCCTTCTTCCCTCCTCCCTCTCTCCCTCTCTCCCTCCTTTTGGCCTACCTACCTTTCTTCCTTCCCTGCCTCTCTCTTTTTCTTCCTCTTTGTCTTTAATTTCTTCCTGGAGGGAGCATGATGTATAAGCATGGAATGTCATGAAAATTCTAACCGCTTAAATTCCTTTGTTTATTAACATCACTTAATCTTGTTGCTAGTTTCTTGGCACTGAGTTCTAACAGATGTTACCATAAACCTTCTTGTGTATTACAAGAAAAATAGTCATGCACTCTTCAAAAGCGTCAAAAACGAACTATCTCCTATATTGTATAATTGACAGTGGCTTCTTAGAGCATGATGTTGAGGAATCTAGGCCAAGTGGGAGAGAATGACAATGGATGTTCCCTATAAGGAGGAGACAGGAATGTGGACCACATCCTTCAATCTTTATCTGCCCCGGGGTTTCCTGAGGCCTACCTGGGCTTTCTCAAGTGTGAAAAACATGTGCTATATGTAGCATGTTGTTTGGGTGCTATTACATCATGAATCTGAAAACAGAAACCACTTGGGAAATTAAAATATTTTGAAGTGGGACAATGACTTCCATTTTTACTAACATTGGTTTCAAATTCTCTTGGGAAATCCTGTGAAATACCTTCTACAGGTACTTAGAAATACGAAGTTGATAAGAAAGTGGGACTAAATATAGATTTAAACATGTAATTTCCATTTTAGTGGAAATTCAGACCAATGTGGCAAAGGCTGTATAACACTGAAGGTACCAGTTCTATGGGTTAGAAATGCCTTGCGTGTTTCCTGTGAGGGTCCACAGTGGATGCTTGGTCTCCAGAGTGATGGTATTGGGAGGTGGTGTGGAACCTGGAAGAGATGGGGCTTGGAAGAGATCATGGACTAAGTGGATCACTGCCTGTGGAAGAGACTGGGTATTTGTCTTTGGAGCCCTGGTGAGTTTTCCCTAGAAGCTTTTTTTTAAAGAGAAAGATGGATTGCTTCTCATTGCTTCTCTCTTTGTCTCTCTCTCTCATCATCTAATGAAAGAATACCACCTTTTAGTACATCTTACGGAGGAATCTCACCCTATTACACCATCCACCATGGCCCCATGTAATAGGAGTCCTCACCAGAGCCAATGCCATGGGATGAAATTTCAGCCTCCAACTGTGAAGCCAACAAACCTCTTTATACCTAAGCTAATCTCAGTATTTTGGAGTATAAACATTATGTCATAGAGTAAGCATTCACTAGTAGTATTCAAGCATGTGGGGTACAGGCGAGAAAAAATGTAAAGTGAAAGAAAAAGGAAAAATTACAAAATAAAGAGAATAAAATAGAAGAATTCCTATAGACGGTGCTTGTTTCTAGACTACTTCCCAACAGGGGAGGCAACACAAGAATTAGATTTGCTGGACCGAGGCCTAACGACCAGAATCTTTAACTGCTGTCATCAGAACTGCAGGGTTAATGCCCGACCTGTCATTAGTGACTCTACTGGGGCTGCAGATTAAACATAAAGAGAGATGAGAGCAGCTGTTGTGGTTCTCAAGTCATAGAAATCAATTGGCATTTTGCAAGAGAATGTGTTAAGCTCAGTAGGGCAATGGCACTGTGCAAAGATTGCCAGGCAGAGTTTCATGGCTGTTTGAAAGATCTTTGAGATGGAATTAAAACAAAGGATAATAAGCCCACTTGGCCCGGTACTCTTTCTTCACATACCATAATCTTAGCTCTTCTCCTAGAGATAGGTAGGTCTTGTTCTGAATGAATTATCTGATCCAATGGGATAACTGTTCTTGCTTTAAGTCAGTATATAAGTAATAAAGAAAATAGTTGGGACAAAGATTGACAGTAGTACAGAGAAAGAAATGGGTTAGGTATGCACTGAAGTCATATTCTTCTAATATTTCCATTGAATGTAAAATAAACAGCCTTAAAGCCAAAAATAAAATAAAATAAAATAAAATAAAATAAAATAAAAAACAGCCTTTGCAAGTGGCTCAGAAATTGACACAATAATGAAATTCGATGTGGGGCAGTTAGGCCCCTGATTTCAGATGACACTGTTTGAGTTAGGAATTAGCCTATCAGCATTCATATTGGGTTGCAGGTTTTCACTTAGGGGTATTCCTCAGTCCTGGCCCAAGGCTTTAGCTTTTCTGTGAAGCAGATGGGTCACAGTGGGGGAAAGAACCCAGGTCTGGTTTTAGGAATAGCCTCGAGGAAGAGTGGAGCTACCATGAGAGCGATCCCCACTCTGGGAAGCAGTCAGTCTTGGGCAAGCCCACGTGCTCCTGCTGGGCTACGGGGCCAGCGGGCCAAAGCTTAATAGGAAAACAGCAGCGATTTGTTTCCACCGCTATTTATGTTTCAAGCGCCTGACAGGCTGTCAGTGCAAGTGAGGGTCGCTAAATTTACTGTCTTTCAGATTACTGCTACAGTTTCTGCCTTGACAAGTCACTTCATTTATACAGTGCCGTATGACGATGTTTTCCTTACTTCTCTTTAAATGAAAACAAAGGAAGAGGAAAAGGGCACCTCAGAGGTTTCAACAGTTGAAATGAAGAAAGTTCACAAGGCTGTGGCAGCCTGGTGTGTGGACATGTGAAGGGGGCCGTCACAGACTCCTCTCTAAAATGGCAAGTAAGAAGGCTGACGCCAAAGGGCTCAGTCTCACTGGTGTGTGGTCGGATGGTGTTTCAATGGGGGCAGAGAAGAGGGACAAAGTGACTTTTTGTCCCTCCTGTATTTGAACACTTAAAGGATATTTAAATGGAGAGTCGTTCTAAGCACTGGGATGCAAATGAGGAATAAAAATCAATTTTACACTTTATTCCCTTCTTTCTTTTTTTCTGTACCTTGAATCAAATTCAGGACCTTCTGCTTTCCTGGTAGGCACTTGAGCCACTGAGCTATCTCCCTAACCAAGCACTTCATTATTAATTATTATTATTATTGTTATTATTATTACTATTGTTATTATTATTTTACCAATAATATATTTCTTGGGGTCTTTAAAATCCAAGGAAGATAGCTACAGGAAAAAGATAAAAACTAGCCATGAAAAGGGAATGGAAGGGATATCTGGATACTGAGTAAGATTAACAAGTCAAAATAAAGATTTTTTTTTTTTAGTATACAAAGGCCCAAATACTTAAAAATGTGTGTGTCCATTGGTTGCTGTGCAAATAGTAGAGCACAACTTCCTAGTAAATTACAGTCATTTGACAAACACCTGCTGCTACCATGTAACAGCCCGTAATCTAAACAGGGACTATAATAATCAGAGGAATTAGGAGCAAATATGATTTCCTTTTGTCACAGAGCTTACATTCTCTTCAGGGGTCAGTAATCACACAGCTGCGCCAGACTTTGACTTTGTTTACATGGAAATAAAACGAATGATTTGCAGGTGTTGGTAACAATGTCTGAACTTTGTTGGATAATTTTGACACTATTAATCATATTTTCCTCAATGGACGCTTCTTCTTACAACTTGATCTGTTTCTTGATTTTGTCCCTTCTTTATTCTTTTTTCGTGTATTCATGTGTCAATATTTTTACACTGTATTTATCATAGCTCTGTAATATATTTTTCTTACTGATATGAATGATCATTTTTCAGAATTTTCCTGATTTATTCTAACGTTGTATTTCCAATGAATTCTAGAATTAAATATAAAATAAACATAATGGAAAATGTACCAATTTCCCACAATAGATACATTTATTGTATTGAAACATATATAAATTTTTAAAAGAAGAAATAAATATTTGTTATTTTGATTGTGTTAAAGTTGGATTGTGGATTAAGGTAGAGAGATATAGATGTACAATTTTCATTCTTTCTGTCCTAGAAGTTATCTTATTTATGTCATATGTTAGTACATCACATATCAGTCCATTTTTATTTATAATTTTGTATTGCTTTTCCTGACATAGGTTATTTGTTCTTATTTCCAGCCAAGAGTCCTTTCCACCATAATGACATCAGTCATATGTAGAAACTCATAGTTGTATGTTAACAGTATAAGTAGTTACCTATTGAATTGTTTTCTTTTTTTTAAAAAGACACTTTCATTCAGCATCATGATCAGACTATTACATTTAGCAATCAACAGCATGGGCACAAAAAAAGGTTTGTGTTAAAACCTGTTGTTTGAATGCTTTATATTTTCCACAGAACAGAAACTAAAATAACCTGAGATACAATTAGTCACAAATACAGTCCTCGAGTTTTTTGCCCATACAAATGAGTATTATCTAAAACAAGTCTTCTTTCTAGCAGCTAGGCCCTGACACCACTGTGCTTGGCTGAGTTCACAAATCTTTTGTAACCTGCAGCTTCCCTGTCACTTCTCTGGCTCTCTTGTCCTGCTAAGGTTTGTTTCCTGGAAATGTTTAAAACCTTCTGCCACTGCCATAGCTACTGCTGCTACTGGAACCACCATAACCACCTTGATTTTGTGGTTTAGTAAAATATTGGCCACAACTACCATAAGGCCCAGAGCTTCTGCCTCTAAAGTTTCTTCTCTTCATAGGTCCAAAATTTGAAGACTGACTGCTGTAATTGCCAAATTCATTATAGCTTTCCATAATTGCTTCCATCATTACCAAATCCATTGTATGCGTCTCTACTGCCACCATATCCACCCCCACCACAGCTGCCACCAAAGCCACCTCAATCATTGAAATTTCCTCCACAACTGAAACTGACATTGCCACCAAAACCACCTCCATGACCACCACCAAAATTTCCAGAACCACTTCGACCTCTTTGGCCAGATGAAGCAATGGCCATCTCCTGCTTCCACAGGGCTTTCCTCACTTCACAGTTGTGGCCGTTCACAGGGTGGTATGTTTGAATGACAATCTTATCCACAGAATCATGGCCATCAAAGGTTGGAAAAGCAAAGCCCTTCTTCTTTCCACTGCCTCAGTTAGTCATAATTTCAATTACTTTGATTTTTTTGTATTGTTCAAAATAATCTTGTAGGTGATGTTCTTAAGAAGAAGAAAGATCTTCTTCACCATTAAATGGGCACTAGTGTTGGAGAATCTGCTTTTGAGACAGCTCTCTTCGGTTCCAGAATTCTTCCTTCCACTTTGTGTGGTCTTGCCTTCATGGCTGCATCCACTTCCTCCACAGTGGTATAAGTGAGGAACGCTTGGTATTTGGGTCTCTCCTTATCTGAAGTCTGTGAGTGTTCCCCATCACTCAAAATGGCTCCTCCACCTCTCATTGGTTGTTTCAAAGCTCAGTCCTCCAATGAAGAGCTTCCATAGCTGTTGGGCTTCCTTGGGAGGCTGACTTAGATGTGATGGCAGTTGGAAGAGAGACTGGTGATGCTTTTTTCATGGTGTCTACCAGCAGACTGAATTATTTTCTTCTCTTATTATTGAAATCATGTGAAATAACAGGTTATCCTAATTTGAAAAAAAAAACCCTCACAATATTCACAATAACCACTTAGAGAAAAGAGGTTGCAAAATTGAATATTAGCTACAAAAACACTGTGTAAAAAGTCAAGGCAATAGTCTGATAACACCAGAGAAAAGAATGCCTTTAGAATAAGGAATGAAACAAGAAGCTACAAAGAAAGACTTCTATTTTGACTTTAAATTTTTTTTCTCCAGACCATAAAATTTTTTCTCTTTTTCAAATTTGGTCAACAAAATTAATGCACAAATGGCAAGATGGAAATGTGATTATGGTAAATATGACATAAAAGCATCAAAATTCCTTGAAAAGATGAATTTACAAAACCAGTCAGATGATCTGCTATTTTGGGAAGGCTGACAATTATGTACTAAAATGGAAGCTGTCTATGCAACACAGACATTTCACTACTGGGTGAAGTGATATTCACAGCTACACTGGATACACCCAAGTTGTGAATAGAGTAAATTTATTGTGGTGCATTATTATAATGGAATACCATACAGCCAGGAAAATAGTGATAGCTGTAAAGTGGTAGCATGAACAGTGAAAAAAATACAATGTTATAAAAAAAGAAATAAAATGGGGCTGGTGAGATAGCTCAGTGGACTAAGTGCTTGCTTAGATAAGCATGGGGACTGGGGTTTAATCCATGGCATCACATGCCATACTGGCCCCACCCTGGGCACACACAAGGCTGGCCCCTTAGAGTGAGTAATCCCAATTCTGGGGAAGCTGAATCAGGAGGATTGCTATGAGTCTGAGCTACATACAAGACCTGTACTAAATACATAAAAAAGGAAATAAAATAATAAATAATATATGAATGCTGTCATGAAAATTATAAGTAAAAATTATAGTTATATAAAACTAGTCTATATTTTCCAGAAGAAATGCTATATAGTTGTAAAAATCATGAAGCCAAACAAGGAAAAGATTTTCAAAAATACGTTTAGCATTGTTATACTATTCGTTAAGTTAGTATCTGTGCCATTGCTGTTTATATAAATCAGCTCATTTAAGAAATCTTAGGGCTGGTCAAATAGCTCAGCAGATTAAAGCACCTGCAAGCAGGCACAGGGGCCGGGGGTTTGATCCCCAGGCCTGCTGTGTTGGCCCCACCCCCAGAGCACACTGAGAAGGTAGGCAATTGAGGCTGGGCATGGTGGGATGCGTCTGTAATCCCAGCTCTTGGGAGGATGTAAACAGGTGGATCACTGAGTCCATCTGGTAGTGAGACCTTGAGCACCCTATAGACCTTCCCTAAAAAAAAAAAAAAAAAAAAAAAAAAGAAAATTTAATTCACAGAATATAATGCTATGCTTTCTAGTCAGAATAGAAATGCTGAATATAGAATATTGTGAATAGCATATTTTTATGTTAAAATTTTATATACACACAAAATGTTTAGGTTTATTATACATAATTTTAATACATTCACTTGTATATGTATTAGACATTGGTATTAATTGGCTTCGCCTGAGTTCTGGGATCAGTAATGTCAAAAGAGTATTGTCAGAGAATTTCCCTTCAATTTATGCTACTTCAATTTTTGACATTTATTATATATTTTTTAATAATAAAATATTTTTGAAAAAAATGGCATTGGATTTAATAATTTCAGTACAGGAATAAGATAAAACCATCCCTGTAGCTATATCCTAAGGGTGAGTTCCTCATAATGAAAAAGAAAATCTCTAAGATTTTACTATTTCTAGCATAAAAAAAGATAAATTAACAGGGAAATAAGAGACAATTCCAAGCGATGGGAAGAATAGTAGCAAGCAGGTTGATATTATATTAAATTGGAGCAATTTTCTAACGAAGTGAATAATATGGGCTGTGTGACTCTGCCCAGCCATTGTCTTTCCGAGCTGCTTCCTCAGCTGTCCAGCTGTAGCTCTACAGAACTGCGACTGCAGTGGCCTCAGCCCCCAGCGGCAGGACGGGAGCCTGGCTGACTCTGGGCCCTGGCGCCACGTGGACCCCAAGTGCGGCAGTGCTTGTTTGCTCTCCTTCCTGATCTTCACCCTGTGTGCTCTTTAGTGATGTTGTTCTTTGGTCCTCACTGCTGACGATCACATTTCCCAGGAAGGGCTGGTAACGGACCAAGCCACGAAGTCAGTGCCTTATTTAGTTATCACTCTCAGCTTGCCTGCAGGCCTAAACCTATGCACTGCATTTCCACTGATTTGCCACCTGCCATCCTTGATGCAGCACCGTTCCCAAGGAACCTCTGTGGGTTCCTGAGAGGACTTTCAGTCTGAGCTCACTGAGAATGACCCCGGCTTGCACTTACTTGATGATACAAAACATGAGTTTTGCAGGAATGCGGAGGAGATTGGAGGTGAGGGAAGGAACAATTTACTCTTGGTCCTCGCTGCTCACTTCTTGCACAGACAGCGACCTTTTGTGAATGGAGAGAGCAGGCGATCACTAATACCTGCCAGGCACGAATATCAGGTTCAGTATTTTTCCAGTGTGTAGCACAGTACTTTGGATTCTAACCAAGCACTTAAATGTACTCACTCACTTATCTATACCACAGAAAAATGTTGTTGGGTACCATCTCAGCCCCGTGTTGAAGATGCTGCACCCTATGCTGGGTAGCTGGCCAGTCTGCTTAGCAAGTTGGCTCCTACACCTCCTTCCCCTGTAGCATAGGATCTCAAAGTCACCACATGGAATAGATGGCCCAGTAGGTTTCAATCTAAGACCTGTCGAACACTTGTTAAGATACTTGATAATGACGAGATGTATTTGCTCCTGTGCCACTATCCACTTACTTGGGAGTCTGGATTCTACCCAAAGATCATGTATTCAGGATGCAAACTATTTGGGCCATAATTATTTTAGCACTTTCTAGAAATAACTTGACCAAAGTGATACCAAAGCTTTCTATAAAGACATAAAATGTACCCCCTTCAATGCATTTCTTATGCATTTCACAAATGTCAGTCAATTATAGTGTCTAGCACATACTGAAATCCTTTTATTAAAGGCCCCTGTGATTCAAATATTTCCATACGAAATATGTAGCCTCAGGTGTCTGTTTAAACTTACTATAGTTTTGTGTAGCTATGTGAATCAATGTATTTTTCCCCTTGCATTTACTTTACAATTATGCAAATATACTCGCTAAATAAGCGATAGTTTGTCTCAGGTTCCTATAACCGTCTTTTCCAGTGTTCCTCAAAGTGTGATCCAAGAACCACCTGTATAGGAGTCACTCTGGGGATGCCTATGCATGCAGACTTGCTGCATCAGAATCTCCAACGATAAGGTCCACAAATCCATGAGTTTATAAAGTCCCCAGGTGATGTTCGGACATTTCTATATTGGTAAGTATCCATTTGACCTCAGTATTCTGATTGCCAGGCAAATATCTTTTTTTATTCTCTCAAAGGAGTTCACTTAACTCTAGCTTCCTAGAGTTATCTTGGCCTGGGATCAGTGATCAATATGTTTTTGGTCAAGAGAGATTGAAGGAGGCCTAAAGGAGCTAACATTCTGCACTGAACTCAGTTCTCATTGCTGAGCCAACAATTTGACCTGCATGTTTTGGATACTACTTTTTTAAAAAAAAATGTATTTAGTACAGGGTCTTATAGGGTCTCACTACATAGCTTGGATTCATAGTGATCCTCCTGTTTTCAGCCTTCCAATGCTGGGATTACAGGCGCAGGCAACCACTCCAGTCTCGTTCGCAGTCACAGTGGGCTACCTACTTTATAATTATCAGTTGGGCTGCTTACATATGCTAGTTTACTCATATAAGCTTATTTTTCGCTAATTATAAATGAAGAAAACAAAGAATTTTCCCATTACATAGCTACTAAGTATTCTAAATTTTAAAACGTTATGTCATGTTTTCTTTTTTTTTTATTTTTATTTTTATTTATTTTTTATTTTATTGAACTACAAATGTCAATCAGACAGTTTCAAGACACCTTAACAATACAGATTTGATAAATTAATACATGGCAAACTGTTTTCATAATGTTTTAGTATTGTACAAGGTGCATACATGATATTATATTTACAGATATTATTTTAACAGAAATCTCTTATCAGTGAATTAAGAGTGTAGCTGCTTATCTTATTTTTTATACCTGAATTATATCAAAAATTCAATAATTATTTTCCTAGTGGATGACCATACTAGAAGCTGACATAATATCCTGTCCAACCACCATTAGTGCAGATCTTGCCTCTCATAGAATTATGTAGAAGCACAGTGCTATCTAGCCCAACTGTACTGTCTATACACACACATCATGATTTTTTCTTTCTATACCCCTTCCTTTGTCTACACCTCACAAAGGTGGGCACTCCACTGTCATTCAACTAACTTAGGTGCTTGAACTCCACAACACAATCCAACAGAGTCCAGCATTTCACAACAATAGTGAGTTATTCAATGAAGTTGTCGACCATAGCCATTTACAGCTCAGCTTCATATTATGGCCCCACGATGCATACTTCATTTTTATACTTTTCTGCTGGATGGTTAAGACCTAGATAGGCAAGACCTATATACCAACACATGTACTTTTTATTTCCTATGTGGTCAGTGAAGTCCCCTCAGGGTTTATCTTGTAGTCCTCTACATTATTCTGTAGATCCTTTGTCTGTGTCATCCATGTGGATGAGTCACGGCCAATGCTTGACCAGTTTGCTCTCTGTGAGAGCTTGAGAGAAAGTTTTCTCTTCATGTGACTCTCCCCAGGCACACTATAGAACTTCAATCTCTTTTCCCTGTGGCTCCATAATCTCCTTGTTC
>PVKA01055536.1:0-10284 GCA_004027165.1 Ctenomys sociabilis
ATTAAAGAGTACAATTTTAACGCATTGTGTTGGGGATAAAAAATACTAGTAAGCTCTTACTTAAAATATATTTAATATCAAGAACAATATATGAAATAATTTAAACACAAAAGCACAGTATTACATAATAAAATTTATATAAAGGGAAATATAAATAGTATTTTATATATAATACATATATTTATGTTATATATTTATATATAATTATATATATATATTATTTTATTTATTTATTTTTTTTTGCATGTGTGTGTGTTTAGTACAGGGTCTCACTACACAGGTAGGACTCAGTGAGTCTCCTGTTTTCAGTCTCCCAAGTGCTGGGATTACAGGCACATGCTCGTTCTATATTTATAGAAACCAGAACAGTATGTGTTGTGGAAGGTAGGCTATCCTTTTGGGAAATTTTCTAAGGTTATATAGGTGATTAATAACTTTGTTGATTTTATTGCTATTCCTTTTTAAAGCTCGTCTACTTAATTTCTTTCTTTTTTAATGTACTTGGTACAGGGTCTCACTATGCAGCTTGAACTCTAGTGATTCTCCTGTTTTCAGCCTTCCCAATGCTGGAACTATAGGTGTGGGCAACCACAGCATGGTGGCAGGCTCAGCACCCCAGAGGCAAGGCCGGCGTGGCATGTGATGCCAGAGGATCGAATCCCAGTCCCTGCGCTTGCCTAAGCAGGGACTTAGTCGACTCAGCTATCTTGCCAGCCCAAAAAAGCTCATCTAATTGAACATATAATAACTTTTTCACTATAAGCATGTATTAGCTCTCTAGAAAAATTAAAGTAGTTACATCTAGTCAGAATGCTTTTTCATTCTAGCTTTTTAAATCAACATAAGAGGAAATATAAAAATTAAAAAAATTCTAAAAGTCTAATAGGAAAACATGTAAGAAAATAAAGGTATTAAAGATAGTTGCGAAAAAGAATGATTGGTAATATCATCAGAAAATATGAAGGCATAAAGAATATTTCTAACTTTCTTTGGGGAGTTTCTCCAACAGAATTTCACCTGTCACTCTGTGTATACAGAAATAATTCCATTACTGGCAATTTTTAAAGCAGATATTGAAATAGGTTTTTTTATGTTTGTTTTAGTTAAGGCATTTTAACCTATACACTCTCACATTTCAAAAGACCGAATATAGAGTTTTGTGTTAATTAAACTAAAAATTCTAATTTGTAAAATTTGGTACATTTTACTCAAACAGAAAAGTATTACAAACGCATCTGTTGTATCATAATTCTAATCTACTAAAACTATGACATATGCAAAGAACCTGTAATCTCATAATGTGAGTCCTGACATATTATACACACTTTTTGGTGAAATACGGTACACATTCATAATTTATATGCAGGCTTTTTGTTACCATTCAAACTCACTTTAATGATTTGGGAGTATATTCATTTATGGTGGTGGAGAAGAGAGCAATTTTTAATGCTATTTTATAGCTCATGTATAGTTTCTAAAATAAAATGGAAAAGCTAGACTTCACAAAGCTTAAGGGAAGAAAGAACTGCTCAAGACAGGAAGGAATGTGCTCACGAGTCATTGGCTGAAGGGGTGGGGCACTTAGGGCAGGTAGGCTGCAAGAGCAGGCTTGTGAGAGATTAATTAGCTGCCAGCGTGGGGAGGCCTGTTCAGAATTCCTTTGGAAGATGAAAATGGGCTAAAGTGATGGAGCATGACAGGGCTGCAAAGGATGAAAATGATTTGTACATTTCCATCAAAATCATAAACACAGAACCCTGATGCAATTTTCTGTTTTCTTGTCTGCAGTTGTCCTATCATTTTTTTAGAAAAAGTTCGTTCACAAGCAATAGCTCTCGGTTAACGTACCGCCCGTTTTTCCCGTAGCTTCTTTTGTCTCCTCTGCTTTCTTTCCTTGCTCCCTTGATTAAATCTATTTCCCTGGTACCTGAATGATGGATATTTCTCTAAACTTTCAACTTGATATAAAACAAAGTCATCTATTCTTCTAGGTCAGGTATATTTCATTTAAAACATATTTCTCATATATTTGCTAAGTCTATGAGGATGCTATTTTAACACAGTTTTTTTCATGACACATTAAATTTTAGGGTTTTTGCTTTCTTAGATGTGCTTGTTTTATTGCTATGAATATTAAATATGGTGAAGCACCGTTAAAACCTCATGCCAGTATGAACATGCAGGATAACAAAACATGGCTCATGGAATCATGTAGCATTAACAGAAAGACTCGTAGCAAAGTTTTTGTTTTCTGGATTTAGGATAGGGTCTACAGGGTCTCATTATGTAACTAAGACTCTCAGTGATTCTCCCCAAGCACTGGGATTATAGGCGCATGCCACTATGCCCAGTCTCAATCACCATCTCAGTGTGCCAGCATGGCATAGCGTGGCATGCCCAGGGTCAAACCCCAGCCGTTGCTCTCTGCATAAGCGGGTGCTTTCGTCCGCTGAACTATCAGGTTGGCCTGTATTTTTGAGACAATATAGAAAATACATTAAAAATACATCCTTGTTTTAAATGCAAGTACTGGAATTCATTGCCGTATTTGTATTAAGATATGGATGCCAAATAACATGTATATAATTAAACTAATTTACAATAATAAAATTTATCACAGATTTACCTGAAATACAAACTCTTTCTGAAATGCCTAAATCTAACACTATGCCATGAGCTCAAGCAAAACCTTTTTAAATCTCCACATATCTAAATACAGGAAAGAAAATTTATTGATTTATAAATGCTTGCATCTGAAGCATTTCAAAACACAGCAGAATTCTGCCCATCTGGGAGGCAAAGTCCTCAAGTAACACTCCCACTTGGAGTTCACAAGAACATTTTTCTTTCTTAGGATTTATCTTTGTGTGTGGGTGCAGGGTCTCACTATGCAGCCCAGACTTGTAGTGATCCTCCTGATTTCTGCCTCCCTAGTGCTGGGATTACAGGTATGCACCACCATGCCCAGACTCCATTGCAGGCTCAGTGCACGTGAAGGCAGGGTCGGTGCGGATCAAACCCTGGCCTCTGCGCTTACCTAGGCAAGCACTTAGTCTACTGAGCTATACTGCCAGCCCTCACAACAGCATTTTATAGTGAAAGTACTTAATTTAATATCACCAAGAATAATACAAGATACTCATCATGCATAGTATTTATCACTATGGAATTAGCTGAACATCTACCATGGAACCGCGCAAGGACTGTGGAAAAGCCCACCACAGTCTGACCACTCTTTCTAACAGTGCTTACTAAGAAGAATTTGCAATTTTGAATTGTTTCCTTATCCCTTTGGGATTACTGTGCCTATATGATATAGTAGGCCACTCAGATAAGATGGGGACCAGGTCGTAGCCCCAGATAAGAGAAGTTCCTGGTCCAAACCCTAGACAGTGGACATACACACTGAAAATGTTTCTATTGATCATAAAAATGTACTACCGTGGAGGGTAGATTCCTAACAAACTCAAAGAGTTGACCTTTCTCATGCATGAATTCAACTAGTAAGGGACGGAAAATGTATGAACAAAAATGTGTCTGTAGTAAACATTATAGATACTTCTATTTGACATTGATTCCTAAAGAACATGGAACAACTTACTTATATAGTATTTACATTGTGTAAGGTAATATACATAAACTACAAATGATTTAAAGTACACAGGAAGATAGGTTTGGTTATAGATAAACATTGTTCCATTCCATGTAAAGGGCTCATGCATTCTTGGGTTTTGGTATAAAGGTGGGAACAGGAGCTTCGAGGGTAGGGAGGAGGGCAGAGCAGCTCATAGACGAAGAACAACAAGTGAAAGTGAGCCCTGTGGACTCAGCTCCCGACTGGAAAACAGAAAACAAAAAGACTGAATATCAAAATGGTACCCTGAGACATGCTAATAACAACCAAAACAAGTAATCCTGTAATTCAACAGTTCCTATATTGAACATTATAGTCTAAACTGACACACTTAAGTGCTTACTATTACAAGTGGTTTATAAGCACTGACTCACAAAAGTGTGAAGTGCCATAAGCCCTCTTCATTTGTGATTTCATATTGCAAAATTTGCTCATTTGCTAAAATGTGTTTGCATAACAAAGATTCCCAACTTGATCAAACTGTAGTTAGGACCTCTGAGCCTCCTTCTGAATTATGTTTCATCCTTGGCTTATAGAACCTACAGAGTCTCTGCACAAATTATTCCTTCTCATTTGTGGACCCTGTAGTTTTTCCAGCTGCTGAGGATGATAATCTCAGGACCACCTCACCCTGACAGTGCCTGCCTGAGAAACCTCAGGACTGTCAAGAACTGACTTTTGTTCTAACCAGTACCTGACAGGCTCCTGATCAGTCTTTCTTACAGCATTCACTGAGAAGAGCTTATACTGTTGAATGCTTCCCTTATCCCTTTGAGAAGACATGAATGTCCTACAATTTAGGAATGCCTTTCTCCAAGACCTGGAGAGCCATTCCTTTCAGATGCAATCATCAGCTAAGTTATGGAGGGATAGGAACATTGTGTTCTAGTGTTCTACTGCACAGTGGGGTAATTGTACAAAAAGATACTGGGTGGCACATTTCAACAAAGCTATAGAAAAGGACTTTGAAACTTTATACCACAAAGAAATGATACATGCTTGAGGAATATGCTTGCCCTGGTTTGAACACTACACAAAATACATAACCATCAAAAGTCACATGGCATACCATAGAAGATATTATATATCCATCCAAAAAAAAGTAATCAGAAGGACAGCCCTTTGATGCCCAGTCTCAACTGCAGGGTGAAATTATTTACATTAACTAACCCTTTATTCTTTTTCACTATCCTACTCTACTGAGTTCCTGCTCTCTCTTTTTACATACCCCAGTGTTCCATTCAACATTTTCTGTCATCCCTATACTAATCAAATCGCAGTCCAGGGGGCTGGGAAGATAGCTGAGAAGCATAGCACCTACCTGGCAAGTGTAAGGACCTGAGTTTGAACCCTGGCCTAGCATGCCACTCCATGTCAGCTCCTGAACTAGGCTTGGCAGCATACACCTGTAATCCTAGCACTCCAGATATTGAGACAGGAGGATTGCTGCAAGTTTAAGATCAGCCTGGGGGCTACAAAGGTGAGCACAAGGCCAGCCTGAACTGTATAGTGAATCCCTGTCTCAAAATCAAAACAAAGAACAAATTGGAGTCCTGGTCATTCTGGACCTTCTTCCCTATTTCAATAGAATGATTAAAATCCAACCTTACTTTATGAACTAGTGTCCAATTTCATCTATCTTCAATAGTAACCTCCAAATAAATTTCCTGTAGAACTTTGTAGTCAATTGTAGATATGAACTTGTACAGCACGATGAAAAATGTACAAATCACATTGATGTGCCTGTTTCCAGCTGTGATCACACTACGCACTGCTCTGCCATCTTGTTTCAACTTAATCGATAAATACATTCCTGCCATAGACTACTTTGTATTGTGTTTTTCACTTGCTAATGTTTTGCTTTAGTGATGTCACTAGTTAGAATGGTCCCAATTGTCATGCAAAAGTGACACATAATGTTCCCAAGTCCAAAAGCTACAATGTTCCATGTGTTAGATAAATTTCATTCACATCTCAGATATGGTGCTTTTAACAGTGAGTTCCATATTGATTCAACCATGTCTTATAAATAAATTGACTTTAAGAACAAATACATAAATCAAGGTACTTTGTTCATTTGCCAATGAACCAGTTTGAGGGAAGTGCCAGATAAACAACTTCTACTGGTATAGGTTACAAAAAGTTTTAAATTTAAATGTAACATATTAATTGTACTGATATAGTGATGCATATAACCCACTTAAGGTGTTTCATAAGAAAAAATGGTACACATCCTATTCCAGCTCCACTTCAATGACTTCACACTTATACCCTGAAATTTATCCTGGTGGGAGTGTCTATAGTGAAGAAATGAGCCAGTGCTATATATTAGGAATCTCATCCTAAGAATGAATTTAAAAGCATACCATTGTCTGATGCCTAATATCTTCTGTTAGAGGGTTATTTTGATGTGTGAATCTAATCAAATTAAAGAATATACAGATATGTGGCAAGAGTTATGCCTGGATACATCTACGAGAGCATATCTAGAAGAGGTTACTGTCTGAATCAGCACACTGTATAATGCAGAAGGCCATCATCAGTCTAATGACAAATGAAACACAACGACCTGGAAGAAGGGTGGATTTAGTCTCTGCTTCCGCTGGAACATCTATCTTGTCTTTCCCCCCGGCATCAGAGTTTCTGGTTCTCAGAACTCTGGAACTTGACCAGCACATTCACCATTCAGCCCCTGGGTTTCAGTCCTTCAGGTGTACACTGGCATACACTCGCAGCTTTCCTGGCCTCCAGCCTGCAGACAGCAGACTGTGGGATTTCTTGGCCCCTTAACTGCAGGAGCCAGCTCCTGGTAAAAGTGTATTCCTGAACAACCATATATATGGTTTTATGTTGTTTCTCTGAAAAATATTGATGGCCATCATTCATTTACCTAAAATTTATTTACTGTTTATACTTATATTAATTAAAGATGTATTTAAATAACAATACCCATCATACTGTACATGTGTTAACTTGAGTTTCTTTTCTTTTTTCATTAGTGCATTTGATACTGTGATTCATATAAATGAATATGAAGATATTCATTTAATATATAAGATCCTCTGAATTCTAGATGGAACAGAATATTCTTTAGTAATAACCAAACTCTTCTTTTGCTTTCAGAGTTTAAGTTTGTTACCTGTTATCTATATCATCTAGGTACATACTGTATGTGCATCTATGTTAGCCTTCAAACTGGTTGAAATATTATTTACCTCAATTACAATTATAAAGGAAAGAAAGACCTCTAAACAAAAGTAGCACCCTGGAAGTTGATTCTCATGGTCTAGAATTCTAAACCTTAACAGATTAAGTAAAATGATTACTTGTGCTTTAGAAGCTGTGCTTATAGGGGCCGGGGAGATGGCTCAGTGGAATAAGTGCTTCCCTGGCAAATGCAAGTGCCTGGGTTCAATCCCTCGTTCTGCCAAAAAAAAAAGAAGAAGAAGAAGAAGCTGTGCTTATGATGTGGAACAATACATGAAAGCCAATCCTTCATGCAGCTGAGCTTCAGACTTGAGACTGAATAAATGAGATAGAGCTCCAAGTACAGACTGCTACTTTTTTATACTGCATAATTGAATAATATTTTTCTTAAGAAATTTTGGTTCTAAAATTCTCATGATTTTAATTCATCAAAAACATTGAATAGAGAGACAGACAGACAGGTATATGATAGATTTTAAGGGTTGTTTTGAAGTATATCTAGCATAGTTTTTAAGGAAAGCTTTACACATAAAAAATGATAAATTAACTTTAAAGTTGATTATCATTAACTTTATTGTTAACTTGTGAGTTAACAAAAGGACAAATTTTAAATGTTATAAATCTAAAAAGATTGCTTGTGAAAGCATTCTTAAATTTCATTTTGCCAAATATTTTAATATAATACTGTGTGATTATAAATGGGCACACTGATATACTGAAGTGCTACTTTTATTCTTTCATAGTAATCCTTTAAAGGAGAAGACACCAGGAATCGAATAAAGTAACCACAAACAGCAAAACTCCTTAGTCAGATACCTTGCTTCCTGTAGAGAACCCAGTCTACAGCACAAAGGAGAAAAACCATGAGAACAGATTCTCAGATTCTCCAAGGTTCTCCAAGGACTGGATTATCAGAGGAAAGATTTCAACATGGATGATTTTCAGGGTTCATGCAAATCTGGGTATCTTCTAGCCCTAAAGAAGTGGAAAATTCAGACACAACCCAGTTCCCACTTTGCCAAATTATCCTATTTGTTCCCTTTGCAGCATCAGTAACCAAGTTGCTTGGGTATTTCTTGGTGCTGTTGTGCTCTTGTGCACTTGCCAGCCTTGCCTAGAGTTCATGCCATGAGAACTCTGGCCTCATCATTCATGTTCCAGATTCCACAGTATTGATACCTAACCTGGGTGGTCCATAAAGACTTGAGGGTTGTAATGATCTCATTTGTCTCTCTAGCCTCTAAAGAGCTGCTATAATCTTGTCATACTGATCCTTCAATCCAGTATATTTTCCTTTGGACTTTATTTAAAATAGTGAATCTATGTTTAAAAATAAATATACTCATATTGAACTGCATTTCAAGTGCCGTAACAGAGGGCTGCGAATGTGGCTCTGTGGTAATGCATATGCTTAGCATGGGCAAGGCAGTAGTTCAATCCTCAGCAAACCTGTGCCCCTCAAAGAAAAGGAGCATGAGAGAGAAAGGGTTACATCAGCACAAAAAGGATAGAATAATAGATTTCCCTTACTGGAAGAACAGAACCCTGCCAGTGTTTCAGATTTTTTTCTCTCATCTAAAAGTATGTTTAGTTAACTTAAATATCTGACTTTGTTTATGCTCCTATTCTTAGGATTAAAATCTTAGGATTAAAATCTCCAAGTATTCAATTGATAAATCCTTGTTACCATCTTTGATGGTATTGATCTGATACAATGTGATCACTGCGATTAAATTTTTTAAAATTATTATAGTAAAACTAAATTGCAATAACATCAGTAATACTTCTCAAAATATACCCCATCCCTTCAAACACACACACGTCAATGTGCTTGCCACTTTCTGAAGTAGTTCTGAGTAAGTCATCTTTCATGTCTGTAGCTAGGCTGTCATAGCTGCTAGACATCCTGAAATGACTCAAAGCATTAAATTTTCATGGCCGTTTTGAATTTGACAAAGATCTAGGTATTGTATGACACCAGATGCAGGGACTGAGGTAGATACAGACAAGCCATGTATTTTTATTTGATAGGAATTGCCATAAGTGGTTGATAACAAGGCATGATCAAAAGTACAATGAATATTTAAACTTTTAAAAAATTTATTACTACACTGAAAGATGCATTATTATTAAACCCACGTAAATTATTCCTCACTTTGAACACATTTATCATTCTTAGCAATGAGTCTCTTATTGTCATAAATATTTTAATTAGACATTGTATCATCCCTTGTATTTTTCTCCATTCCTCTAAAGTAGCAGCAAAAGTGAGCCTTTCTACATGTCTAACTGATGACAGAATCATCACAGAGAAAATGTGGCTAAATATGTCTATCTTGGGGCCTTTAGCTTTGCCGCATGTAAAGTATACATTTTTCCTCTCTACTTTATATTTATTTTAGGTGCCATGATCTGTCACAAACAACCTTATACCACATGGCATCATCTCTCTTGCTGAAGAGCTCTCACTTCTGATCTTAATTAGTCAGTTTTCTCCACTACTGGAGAACAAATCTAGAACCTGCACATACTAGAGAAGTGCTCCACAACTGAGCTGAATCTCTATCCTTATTTTGAACAAGTCCTCTGGTAATGCTTTCCATAAAGACATTGTCATATTACTCAGCTTTCATCACTATGCTATTATGACAAAACACCCAACACAGGATATTTATGAAGCAAAAGACGTTTATTTAGCTCATTCATTTGGAGGCTTAAAGCTTACACAGGCTCAGCAAAGGCAGATTGCAGTGGCAGTTGTATACATGGAGCAACTGTCACAGCTGGATACAAGAAGCAGAGATCTACGTTAGATGAGACTTGATGCTTTTATTATAAGCTCACGCAAGAACTCGTTGGGTCACAGATGACTCCCTCCTCACTCCAACGGTCATAGGACCTCTTGTTACGGAGTAAAGTTGCCATCACTTGGCAACACTGACACCTAGGGATGAAGCCTGTAATTTATAAGGACCTTGGGAGACATTTTCAACAACTGAAGCCAAAAGGCATGGCAGTGTCCCCACAGTTCCATTCTTTGGTTCTTGAAGTGGCTACTATTTACTTCCAGTGTTACTCTTAATTGTATCCTATAATAACTGAAGGCAAGGGTAAAAAGAGGGTAGTTGACAGCAAAAAAAAAAAAAGTCTGCAAGGAAGAATATTAAGCCAAGGCTGACTTTTTTAAAGCAAGAAATATCTCTTTATGAATATGTCTAATAGAAATTAAAATACAGGAAATAATGAACACAATGTGAATCATTTTTCTCAATGTGTCCAAATTTCACGTTTATCCAAAGTATGTCTTTTTTTTTTCTAGATTCCAGAACTTTCTACCCACTTAATAAAGACAAATGGGCCAGGGAGATGGTTCAGTGGAATAAACACTTTCCTGGCAAGCACAAGGGCCTGAGTTCAATCCCTGGTTCCACAAAAAAAAAAAA
>PVKA01055537.1:0-10279 GCA_004027165.1 Ctenomys sociabilis
CATTTTTTGAAAATAGAAGCTGATGTTTGGAATTTTCCCCTTAACAATCCATATGCTGATATCCGCATTCTGAGCACCTACATTGAGGACAGCACTGTATAACAACACCCATGATTGTATCTCTTATTTTAGTCTTCCAAGTTTATACCACTTATAATATTTTATCAGTTGTTATACTCCCTTTAAAATTAATTAAAACAAAGAAAAGGAAAAGAATTGATTTCTTGAAAACAAGTGGCAGCATTCAATTTTTCCACAATTCTGCATAACTATATCTACTAAGCCGAGAAAACATTTTGATGAACAACAACTATTGTCAATTAGCTATTTTCAGTTTAAAAATCTATACCATATGTATTGGTGTATGTTATCCTGTTTCTGTCTTTCTTTCTAATTATTTTTTCTTCTTTTTTTAACTCTTGAAAATACAATAGAATTTAGTTTAAGAGTTATAAAAAGGTAAATATTACAATAATCAGAGAAGAATAGTATATACACATGCTTAAATGAATTCAAGAGTGTGTCCAAATCTTCCAACAAACTTTCTAAGTCCAACAGCATGAGAAATCTATCACACAGTCAAATGGCCATGGTTATATCCTTGGTTCTCCTATATTCTGAAATCAGCCGTGAGCCAAGTAAAATACTTCATTCTTTGACTTCAGAGAACATAGAAACCAATATAAATACATTATTTGCAAAAGCTTTCATAAATGACTCAGCATAACTAATGAAAATTTGATCATTTCTGAATTTTACAGAAATTTTGAGAATATTTAATACCAAATTTTTGAAACACTTCAATGAAATGGAAAAGGAAGTAATTCTCTCAAACTCAATTATGGAGGCAGCCATTATTCTGATATCAAATCCAGTGAAAGACACAACTAAAAAAAGAAAGCTATAGGCAAATCTCTGCAAAAAATATAGATTGAAAATTCCTCAATAAATTACTAGCAAACAGAATGTTTTAAATCATGAAGATTGTACATCACGGCCAAGTAGGATTCATCCCAGGAATGCAAGGATGGTTAAATAAAGGCAAACCAGTAATTATAAGAAACCACATCAACAGAACTAAAGACAAAAATCACATAATTATCTCTATAGATGATAGATAATAGATACAGCCAGAAGAATTAGACAAGAACAATAAAGAAGTGGAATAATAATTGGAGAGAAGAAGTGAAATCCTCATTATTTGCAGATGTCATGATACTCTGCAGAGAAGACCTCAAAGACTCTAACAGGAGACCTGTAGATTTAATGAACAAATTCAGTATCATAACTAGATTCAAAGTCAAGACTCAAAAATTAATACATAATTGGTTAACATATGGAGAGGGAAATTAGGGAACCAAGCACCTGAATCCATCTCATGAAGGAAGTGAAATATTTATAAAATGAAAATAACAATACCCTGAGAAAATGAAAAAAGATTTCAGAAAAATGGATATGTATCCTTGCTTGTGGATAGGGAAAACAATCATTTTGAAAATGGCCATACTGGGACTGGGGAGATGGCTCAGTGGAATAAGCATTTGTCTGTCAAGCACAAGGGCCTGAATTCAATACCCTGTTCTGCAAAAATAAATAAATAAATAAATAAAAAGAAAAAGAAAATGGTCTTACTCCCAAAATTGTTATATCTATTAGATGCAATACTGATTAAAATATCATTAGTATACCTCATAGATCTAGATAAAACATTCCTATAATTCCAGAATATCAAAAGCAATTCTGGGCAACAAAAGAAAGGCAGGAAGCATCACAATCCCTGTCTTGAATTAAACTACCAAGTTTATGTGATAAAAATCAGCATGGTGCTATCTTAAAAATAGTACAGAGGATTGGTGGAACAGATTAGAAGATGCACACAAAACTAAAACACTCACAGCCACTATATCTTCAACAAAATAGACAAACATGTTGATTGTAAGAAAGATAACCTTTTTAATAAATGGTACTGGAAAAACTGGCTTTCCACATGGGGAAGGCCACAATTAGACCCATGTCTATTACCATGAATAAAATACAGTATAAATATATTGAAGATTTAAACATTAAAATAGAAACACTAACCCATATCTATCAACATGACTAAAATAGTCAGAATGGAATAAAAATACAAGCAATAAAATAGAATCATTAAGTCTCCAGAAGGAAAATGTTGGTACAAATTTTAACAAAATAGGTATACCTAGATAGTTCATGAATGAAAATCAAACTGCATGGCAAGTACTTCATCTTTTTAAAGTTTCTGCATATCTAAGATGTCCTCAAGTGAGTAAAAAGAAATCTTATGAACTGGAAAAGTTTTATAGCCATCTTTTCCTTTAACAAAGGCTTTCAAAAACAAAGAAACAAACAAAAAAGGCTTTCTATCTAGAATGTATTAGAAATTAAAAAAAATCAGGGCCCAGTTTTTAAAAAAAAAATTTAAAAAATTCAAAGACCCAGTCCAAAACTGGGCATCTGAGATGAATATACACTTCTCAGATGAAGAAATACAAATGGCAAATAAATATGTGAAAAATGTTCAACATCATTGGTTCTTTGAGAAATGAAAATTAAAACAACACTGAAATTACATCTTGGTCCAAAAATAGTGGCTATCATTAAGAAGTTGACCAATAACAAGTGCTGAAGGGGCTGAGGTAAACAAAATAAAACAAAATAAAACATTTCTTCACTGTAGGTAAGAGTTCAGACTGGTACAAACACTACGGAAATTAGTCTGGAGATCCCTAAAAATTCTAAGATTGGAGGTCCCATGCAACTCGACTATTCCCCTTGTTATTTTCTAGAAGAACTTGAAATCATACCACAGTGATTTATTTGCTCCCATGTTTGTAGCAGCACAATTTGCCATAGCTAGATCTTCAAAACAACCCAAATGTCCATGAACTCAGGAACAGATAACGAAGATATGGTGTTTTTACATAACGTTGTATTATTCAGCAATAAAATGTATAAACGAGGATTTTATCAGCAAATGGCTGTAACTAGAGACAATAATCTTAGGTGAAATAAACAAGATCCTATGTGCAAACATTGTCTTGTATCACCAGTGTAAGAATCTGAAAGAGTAAATAAAATCTGAAAGATACAATAGATACTATGAAAAAGGAGTGAATCTATCCAAAAGGAAGGGATTACTGAATTGAGGAAGACAGTAGAGGGAATAGGGGAAAGAGATATATCTATGCTTGTTAGTTGAACGGCTTGGATAATTATATTGTAGTTTTTCTTCTGGTGTATGGAAAGGAACAATTAGTGCTTAATTTTTCTGTCTTCTGTTTTCTTTTTTTTCTCATGTTAATTTCTTATAACAGCTTTCTTTTTTCAATTTTATGTGCATATTTCTGATAGTCTGAACAACTAATTTGAAGTCAGCACTGTTCAGTACAGCAAATTGTGTCAAATTTATATGAGTTTGCTTAGTGAAATTCTGTACCATCTCCAAATTTTAAATTAATATTTTTCATTCTCTTTAAACAAAAATTATAAAAAAAATAAAATTTGGAAATTTCATTTGATAAAGTTTCATTTTATTTTTATGAACAGAATACATTTATTGGGGGAAATAAAGCTCCTGTCCCACAGAGGGACAGGAGGGGGGCTGAGCAGGTTGTGTCCAAAGAATATTTTCTTTCTTTTTTTCTTTTTTTTTTTTTTTTGCAGAACCAGGAATTGGACTCAGGCCCTTGCACTTGCCAGACAAGTGCTTAGTCTACTGAGCCATCTCCCTGGCTCCTAAAGTTTCATTTCATAGTAACTCAAAATCTTAATACATTTTTATTTTTCAATATACACCATCCATTTTCCCATACTGTAGAGCTCCCAAAATCAAGTAAAATAAGGAAGCAAGAACAATGAATTTCTTAAAACATATTTCTGCACATTAGACATGGATAATATTTTATATTTATGAAGAATCACAGAGAATGTCCTACAGAATTTACGAATGAGGTCACTGTCAAATAAAATGTATGTTGTAGCCCATTTATTACTTAGTAATCTGAATTATAATAATATTTGAACTCAAAATTTTCAAATATAAAATACTGAAAAGATGGAAACATTCAATATCTGGACAAGATCAGTGCATATGAGGTACACAAATGAAAATATCTCATTGTACATCCTAAATATGTTATGTGTGAATTGAATTTTTAAGGATTAAAGGGAAGAAAATATAAAATGTCCTGATTTGATCATTGCATTATCATCCTGTTATATATGTATAAAATAATAACAGCATGTAATAAGTATATAACAATTAAACAAATAAAAATTTAGAGAGTAAGAATGAAAGCAGCATGTCCTCTCAGATCCTTCCTTGGTAAAACATCTGCTCACCAGCTGTGTAGTGTTTATTTATATTTTATGGACATGGACTAAAGGTAGTGTATACATTTTATTGTTTCCCTAGTGTAAGAACCTGAAAGATTAAATAAAGGTCAAAAGATACAATAGATATTGTGAAAGGGAAAGAAACTGTTCAAAAGAAATAACACCTGGGATCAGGGAAAGGAGAAAAT
The DNA here is from genome assembly GCA_004027165.1 of Ctenomys sociabilis. Lineage (NCBI taxonomy): Eukaryota > Metazoa > Chordata > Mammalia > Rodentia > Ctenomyidae > Ctenomys > Ctenomys sociabilis. The sequence goes on from PVKA01055537.1 coordinate 4,545, forward strand.
AAAGAAAGAAGGGAAAAATATAGGTATATACATAGGATAGCTTTGATAATTGTACTGGTAATTTCTCCTGTCTATTGAAAGGAACAGTTCATGTTTAATTTTTTAGTGTTTATTTTTTGAACAATTCTGTTTAGTTATAAGCCGGGCGTGGTGGCGCAGGCCTGTAATCCCAGCACTCGGGAGGCTGAGGCAGGAGGATTGTTGTGAGTTCGAGACCAGCTTGAGCTACAAAGTGAGTTTAAGGCCAGCCTGAACTGCATAGTGAGACCCTGTCTCAAAAAGGCAAAAAAAAAAAAAAAAAAAAAAAAAAAAAAAAAAAAAAAAAAAAAAAAAAAAAAAAAAAAAAAAAAAAAAAAAAAAAAAAAAAAAAAATTCTGTTTGGTTATATTTGGTAATATGTAAACATAATTTGAAGTATGCAATATAACAACTATTGTGGAATTTCTATTATTTTGTTTAGTAAAATTCTTTTGTTTGTAGTTTTTGTTCTACCATTTTTATTTTCTTTAAAAAAATTAAAAAGAAAAAATATAGACGTGAAAATATCAACAAAGGCAGTGATACAATTGCAAGGGGGGGGCCATAATACCCTGTTGTCACAAATAGAGAGGTTGATGAGAAAAAAACCCCTAAAATAACAGAGCTGAATAAAACCAGTGAAAAAGTGGACTTAGAAGTTTATAAAGTGTTCCCCTAAACATCAGAATACACGTTTTACAGTTGTACATAAGATATTCTTGAAATACAGTATATTCTAGCCTTTAGAACATTTTTAAGTATGTGCAAAGCACTGCAATTTCCCCATACTATTATCAGTCCTTAGTACATTGAAACTTCAAATTAATGGCAAAAAACTCTATAAGCAGCTGGAAATTAAGTAACACCTCATTGTAAAATAAACAGGTCATGGATGAAGTTAGCGAATCAATCAATCAATATTTACAATGAAATTAGAATGCAAATACAATATAGCAAGGCATGTGGGACACAATGAAAGTGGTCTTAGGAGAGCAATTAGTGGTGATGACTTCTTATATCAGGAAAACAAAACAAGTAAAAACAAACAATCTATTACTATACCACAAGCTTCTAATAAGAGAAGAGCAACTCAATCACAAACACTCACACTGAAGGTAAGTATAAAATACATGAAAAAATTAGTGCAACTGACTTTGAAGAAAACAATAAAACAATGAAGAATAAGAGTAGGTTCTTTGAAAGAATAAAAAATAATGCTAAGCTTCTATCCAACATTATCAAAAAAGAAAAGAAAAAAACTCAAACTGATGCAATGAGGAATGAAAAGTGTGAAGGTTATACAGATCCTGTGGATATTCAGAAAATTATTAATATCTACTTCAAAAATATTTACTCTGTTAGGATGAAAACACAGAAGCATGAACAGATTTCTAGAAACATACAAATTATGAAAGATGAATCCAGAAGTTGTATTCTGAATATCCCAAAATAAGAATATGAGGATCATAATCATGACAAATTCATCATAAAGAATGTAGAAGATTCTAAATGATGTAGCAAAAATCCTGTAAGTGGAGGTCTTCTTGGTGTGCTGCTTAGAGTGATCTTATTAGCTATGGTAGAGTAGGAGCTGAGGCCAGCAAGGCCAGTGGACACATTTATAGTCCTTATAGTCTTAAAAATATATACAAACCATTGGAAGAGCTCAGGCAATAAATATTTTCCATTATGTATGGTTATATAACCTAAGGGGAAATTTAGTTTAATTACATATCCACATATGACTTCATTACAAGAAAGAACTCTCTTCACAGATCATAAATCATACAATTCTCTGTCCATGCATTTTAATTTTCTAGTCCAGAGATTATTCATGGCAATTTTCATCTCTGCATTTCTCAGAGTGTAGATGACAGGGTTCATCATAGGAGTGATAACAGTATAAAACACAACTAAGTATTTATCACTGGGCAAGGTAGAAGGATGTCTCACATAAATCAACAAGCAAGGAACAAAGAATAAAATGACCACTGTTATGTGGGATCCACAAGAGGATAAGGCCTTGCGTCTCCCTTCATGACTCAGGTTCTTCAGGGAATGCAGAATGACACCATAGGAGGCCAGCAAGAGTGAAAAGGTGAGCACACAGAGGACACCATCATTGGCCACCACTGTGAGGCCAATAATGTAGGTGTCTGTGCAGGCAAGTTTTAATAAGGGATACATGTCACAGACAAAATGGTCCATGACATTGGGGCCACAGTAGGGAAGGTTATAAACAGAATGAACATGTGGGATTGCATGTAGAAGGCCTCCAACCCAGGTCAAAAGCAAGAGCTGAGTGCACCACTTCTGGTTCATGATAGTCAGATAATGCAAGGGTTTAAAGATGGCAACATAGCGGTCATAGGCCATGACAATCAGGATTATTATGTCTACACCACCAAGTAAATGGCCTACAAGAAGTTGTGTCATGCAAACTGTGAAGGAAATTGTTTTTTGTCTCAAAGAGTAAATCTTTAATCATCTTTGGGGTAAATGTAGTGGAATAAACAGCATCCATAAATGATAAATAGCCAAGAAAGAAGAACATCGGGGCATCCAAAGATGGGCTCAGTACCACAGTCAAGACAATGAGTAGGTTGCCTGCCATTGTCACCACGTAAATCAGTAGGAACACAGCAAATAATATTTTCTGACCCTGGAGGCTCTGAGTGAGTCCCAAGAGCATAAACTCAGTCACATTGTTCCTTTGTTCCATATGTTATTCTTTGTGGCTGCTCAGAACCAAGTTATTTACAAACAGAATAATTACTAGTGAGTCCACAAAATTGTGGAATACTCACTATTCCTTAAATAGGCAATATAAATAATATTCTGTTCTTGAGCTGTTAAAGATTTTTCAATAGTTCATATTTGATGAACCATGGGTCCTAATTTTATGGTTCTTATAGAATCATAACAGAAATAAAAAATAGAGATATGTCCGTGTGTGAAAGAAAAATCAATCTTCCACAACTCGTTTTCTTTCTGGAAGGTAATGCAAGTACTCATCAAGCTATCAGCATAAAGAAAAAAAAGACTGGTTAACTATTTAACAATATTTGTAAAACAACAGCGGACTCATTTTATATTTACTTCTCAGTAAGAAAGTGTGTATGATTTTCTACATTCTTGGGATTGAATAAATTTCTCAACTAACATAAATCTCATTCACACCTAAAGTTTCAAAATATGTTAAGAATACACAAAAGGAAGACTTCCAGATAACTCAGCGTCCCAAAACACCTGCTTAGGCAGAGCGCAGGGACTAAGGTTCTATCCCCAGCACCACAAGCCATGCCATCCAGCCTCCGGGGCTCAGTGAGATGGGGATTGAGACTGGGCATGGTGCCATGGGCCTGTAATCCCAGCGCTTGCAAGGTTGAAAACAAGAGGATCACTGAGTCTGATTTGTGTAGTGAGACTCTGTACTAAATATATAAAATTAAAAAATATACAAAAGGGTAAAATAAATAGGCAAAAGCAATTTAGAGAGAACCTGAAAAATGGGGTGTGGCGAGTAGAGATGATTGGAAGGGGGTTCAAGGAAAGAGGAGAAAGCAGGGTAGTTAAGGAGATAATGAGATTCAGAGACACAGAGTTTGCATACAGAAAAAAAAACACTCTAAGTCATATCTTATTTATTAGCACATTCATTTATAAGTAAATCAAGAAATGATATTTCTATTAATCTCTAATGACAACCACTTCACCCTGATTCATAAATTCTGCACCCCTTCCTATTCACAAACTTGGAATATCTTCCTTTTTATCCATGACCCATGTCTCTGTTCATGATGATTTCATCCTCTTTGTCACTCTTAGAGCTGATATTCCGATATTCTTGTCCCACATCCTTAATTTCCTTCTTGTACTGCAGCATTCGCAAAGCATATTTACATGATATGTCTTCATATTTTAAAATTCTATCCTTGGAACCCGGGTCCCTTTCCAGAAAGCATCTAAATGCAAATAATACTTACTCATAGCGTACAACCTTCATCACTTAAGGCCAAACTCAATTTGACATTTCCTCTTGCTTTATACAGTATTCATTTAAATTAACCTAGGAGCTTTCTGACCTTAAAGACAAAAAGCAGGCAAAGCTGCAGAGATAGTTTAGTGACATAAGCACCATCCTGGCAAGTACTAGGTCCTGAGTTCAATCTCTGCTACAAAAAAGAAGCAATTACACCAATCTCAAGATGAGATTGTAGGAGAGTAGGAATGGTTAAGACATTTAATATAGTTATCTTTCAAAGAAATTTGAAATCAGTTGGTCTCCAGGAATATCCCAAATGTTTACAAAAAAATTAATTTGTGAGAATGTTGATTTTGGGGGAGGGGAAATTTCTTCTGCATTTTTACAATTTTGAAATATGAAAGAGGAATTTTCAATAGTGGAATCAATATACACATTTATCACAAAGGACCCTATAGCATAATTATCAGAATCATATAAATCTTTTAGAAGACTATGATTTCCTATGTCAAGAAGGTACATAGTGAACAGTACAGCTTAGAATCATACAAGTAATTAACTTTCTGAGTTACCTGAAGGGACAGCGTCATTTGTTCCAAGTTGTGGATTTTGATGCTGGTCCTTGGACCTAAATGATAACAGCTTCCTGGACTGATATCATTTCACTATATGCAAGAAGTAAACACACACACACACACACACACACACACACACACACACAAAACAAAACAAAGCAAAACAAACACATGTGTTTTTTCTGTGCATTGAAGTTTTCCAATGATCAATTATTTCCATGTTTGCACGAAGGTTGGTTCATTAGACATTCATAAAAACTTACTTTAAAAGTTATGGCCAATCTTTATGCTAATCTCAATAATGTCCCATAACTTTAAGAAATCTGAAACTATTATACAGAGATGCAAGTCTTTATTTTGAGGAAATTAGTTCCTTAAAAGAAACAAATATTAAGTAAGCATTTTGCGATTCAAAAAGTTGAGTTTTTACAGAAAATAAATCATGAATAACTGGGATATTTATTCTCAATTTTAAATAAAGATGATTTAGCTGTAAAAATATTTGGATTTCCAGATATGGTGGCCTGATCTTATATACCTTTATTGAATTTAGGACAAAATGAAGAATGAAGAAAAACTGAATCCCTATTCTGTCTGCCTTGTGTATATACATTCTATTTCTAAACAAACAGTTCTGTGGATATTAATGTAGAAAAGTCCTACCTGAGATAAGGGCAAAGTCTTTGAATACTTTATCTGTATTTAAGCTACAGTGTATATTATTGTGTTATTCAGTTGCTTTAACTCAATGGGAGATGTTTCCTTAATTAAACTCAGTGGGACCTCAAGAATTATGGATGTAGGCAATGCATTGAGATGTCAGAAGGATAAACAATATCTAGAACATGCTTTCCAGAGACATGCACTCTGGGAATTATCATAAAAAGAGAAATCTGAAGTCACATCACCATCAGGGAAAAATCCAGTCTAGAGAGAATTGAAACATACAATTCTGTTATGGACCTTTACTATTGGTTTAAAGAAGGAAAAATATAGGCCTGTGCATAAATAAAATATCCAAGTGTTACCGTTGCTCATTTCCTTACCTTTGGTCTTTAATATTACTTTCTTATGAAGTTTTTGTCTACTGATTCAATCTTATGAATTATTGGTCACCATAGGTATTTTACTTCATCTGTATTCTGTTTTGTTAGGTG
>PVKA01055538.1:0-10283 GCA_004027165.1 Ctenomys sociabilis
CTTGCATCCCTGGGATGAATCCTACCTGGTCATGGTGTATGATCTTCTTGATGATTTGCTGAATTCTATTTGCCAGGATTTTGTTGAGTATTTTTGCATCTATGTTCATGAGGGAGATTGGCCTGTAGTTCTCCTTTTTGGTTGCGTCTTTACCTGGTTTTGGAATGAGTATTATACTTGCCTCCAGAAATGATTTTGGAACCCTTGTAACTTTTTTTTTGCACCACTAGGAACTTGAACCCAGAACTTCACATGTGTTAGGTGAATGCCACCCCCCTGTATAACTCTTACTTTGGTTCTATGACCCTATTTTTTGGGTGGATTTCTTGATATTTGGACAATCATGGACAATCATATCATCTACGCATTGGACAGTTTTATTTCTATTTTTATTTTATCTTTTAGAGAGAAAAAATAAAGTTTCAAAACAAGATAATAGGAGGGTAATAATAATTAATACAATGCATATTATTGTCTTTAGTTACTCAGAGATAACTACAAGATATTGGCATTTAATGGTCCAAATAATATTAGCACAGACCTTTCTTTTCAATGAACTAAGATGTAATTATCTTAACTATCTTTTATATCTCTATATATTTTTTCTATTTCCTTTTCCCTTTCTTTTCTTTATTCCTTCATTTCAGTTTCTCTTTCCTTTTGAAATTTATTTCCATTTTATAATATCTGATATACATTTCAGTTCTTATTTACTGGGAGAGTTTTATTTCTACATTTTTTTTACAACACAGAATTCTTTATTTTGTTCAAAACAGCACAGTAAAAACATTGCCAACAATACATAAACCTACATATAAAATATAGAGAATCTCTAATAGTTTTATTTTATATAGCAGTACACTGATAAATACAAGAAAAAAGTACTGTTGGTGGTCCACAGAGAACAGTGACTTGGACAATGACCTAGCTATATGACATTAACCTCCAAAGATCAGGTAAATGTCAATTTTAGTCAGAAAAGTACTATTAAAGGAATGCCTGTGGTGCTGAGCTTTGTGTGTTCATTCTGTGTTCTTGGTCATGTCATCCACAGTCTGACTTCTCAGTCATGGTTCTTTGCCTTTTGAGCAGAACTAAATAATATGGGGGATGCACAACCAAGAGCAAATTTTCATCTAAAAAATCATAACAGAAATGACAAAGCTTAAAATAAGTATGGAGTTCAGAAGTATTTAGTAAATTTTTTTGTTTTTTTTTGCGAACCGGGAATCAAACTCAGGCCCTTAAGCTTGCCAGGCAAGCACTTATTCTACTGAGCCATCTCCCCGGCATAATTTTTTAAGAATCTTACCGCAAACTCTTCCAAAAACAATAGGCTTTGCAACCTCCTATGCAAAAGAGTAAACATCTACTCAAGCCATTAGTCAAATTCTGCTTAGTAACTTGTTTCTCATGTACCTTTTTATATTAGGAAATCCAAGTCAATAATCATCTGACTTCTTTTTCACCTAGTGATCTGTTATTAACCTACCTTTAATAATTGAAGGAAAAATCCTGGTACATGTATGAAGTCAACTGGTTCTCCTGGGCCTCGTGATTTCTATTATTTCAACATCATGCTATTTGGTCCTTACAGAAGCAATTTCTCTGTTAAGAAAATAAAACATCAATTGCAGGGCTTACAGAATGGAAAGGGAGATTCTTTCTCAAATGCTTTCTTGCTTAAAAAATTAAATTTAAGTGTACAAGACCAAGCACAGGCACTTAAAAAATGAAGCCAAACCACACAACTACTGGATTATTATAGAAGATAGCTCTGACGTGGGTTGGGAGGGATCCTCTCTGCTAGCGTCAGCACGAGTGCTGGGGTTTGGCTGCTCTGGCACCTCTTCTTTCTTTTATGCCAGCCCATCAAGGAATCCCAACAGGAAGGTGCTTTTACAATTCTGGAGGACACCTGTGAAATCTCAGGAATTTGAACAGAAGAAGTGCTTTCCAAACTGTTCTCCAAGATTGTACTGAGCAAGGGTCCCTTCTTGGTCTTGGTTTAAGTAGTGCAGGACTAGGAATTCACTGCACTGGAATAGTTTGCTAGCTCTGATGCTTCATGGTTCAGACTGCACAGGTGCATGACTAAATTTCCTGAGTTGTTGAACATGGCACCACATTTTTTGCACTCGCAAATTTGAGGCTTGCCGATAACGTGCCAGGAGACCCTCAGATGGTGCTTATATTCCCCAAAGGAAGTGAAAGTGGCGCTACACATCTGGCACTGAAAACGGCCTTCACCTTCCTGCTTCAAGTGACGCATCTTTAGCGAATAAGCCCTGGTGAACTTTTTCCCCTTAGTGGTTGCACTGATATGGTTTAATTCCTGAGTGGATGAATATATGCTCCTTCAGGTTCTAAATACGGGTGAATCGCACCCCACAGGTTGGACATTGGAAAGGTCTGCCTGGACCATTGGGACTTGGTTGTTCTGTATTGCTGGCAGAAAGAGCGATGTAGAGTTGGTAGGGATACTCAATGTTTTCCAGTTGGTCATCGTTGTCCACATGAAGGTTAGTGCTTGAAGAGCTTTGAAGTGTAGGCAACTCCTGGGTAATGCCTCCATCTCCTGAGTCTATGAAGGAAGACCGTGGACCAATGGGAAGGTCTTCCTGGACTCGCATGCTTCCTGGTACTGTGTGCTGATCACGCAGGGAGCTCCGAGGTGTGCTGATAGGCTGCGACACCACCTTGTGGGCCTCCTCATCGCTTAACCTTTCTATTTTTACCCGGATGTCTTCTTCTGAACCCAGAGGCCAGGCAGCTTTTGTGTTCCCGCGAGTTACACAATCAGTCACCCTTCCACCTGTCTCAGATGGGCTAGGTAATTCTAAAGTCAGAGGGTTTTCTTTCTGCTTAGCTTTCTCAGGCTGAATCCTTGGATCAATTCCAAAAGGAAAAGTCCAAGGAAAAGCTAAAGAAGAGTCCACTGGTTGATTTCTATTTTCTGTGTAGGAAGCTGAGGAATTTAATACCTGGGGAGAACTTGTTTGCGTGCTGCACTGTACAGGACTCTCGGGAGACATAACAGTGTAGCTTTTGTGTTTTCTTTGGGATTCTTGGCTGACAGGAATGTTTCTTTCCATCACGCTACACTCTGAAGATACTGGAGAAACACTTTCATTACGAGAAGTGAAATTGCAGTTAGAATTATTTTGTTGCCTAGTATCTAGGCTGTTTTCTGGCTGCTCATTGGGTGTATTCCATAAAATACTTGCTTTCACGAACTCTGAGCAGGTGCTAGCAACACTGGAGATTTGCATATAGCTGGCTGCCGATAGAACATCCATAATATTTTCTGTTAATTGACAAGAGTGGCCGTGTAAGCGTATTCTAAAAGAGGTATAAAGCCAGCCACCATAACGTGATGCAGATCCAACACACCCTTGTTCTCATCCTCTGTTTGGCCTACAAGTTTGGTGTGAAAGAAATCACTGCATCTGCTAGTACCACCTTATTTGCCAGGAAGATTTTATCCTGGACGCGAATAGTGATATCGCAGAAATGTCCCATCTTTTCGCAGCATATGTAGTTTTCTACGCATTTGCTGACTGTGGGAGGAGGAGCTATGAGTAAATGTCTTCACACCCATCCTTTCCTTTTTCTACAGATGCCTTTTAAGAATGTAAATGAATCAGGAAAGTCCTGAGGGCAGGAGGCGCGCTGTTCCTAGGCGAGGCGGCGGCAGTGCGGGTGGTGGTGGTGGTGGTGGAGGCACTTGGGTGCTCCTCTTCTCCTCTGCACCGCGGGTACCCTATCTCAGGCTGCCTGGGACCATGGGCAGCCTGCAGCTGTGGTAGCGAGGAGAACAGCCCGGCTTCCTGAGGGCCTGAGGGAGGCACAAGGAAGCACGGTGGTGGTGGTTGAGGGCGCTCGAGGTGGCCGTTGGGGGCCGTTGACCAAGAGCTGGCTGTGGAGTGCAGCAACGACTGGCGTTTTCCTGGAGGGGCTGGAGAAGGGGAGGAGAAGGGGGCTCAAGGTAGGGAAGGGGGAAGTGGAGAGGGAGCCACCACTGCCGTCACCGCTTTGCCTTATTTCTAAATTTTCTAATCTATATTTGTTTCTTTTTGTTTTATTGTATTGGCAAGGATCCAATATGAGCAGGAGGAATAGCATGTGTAAGGAAAGCATCTTGGTTTGTCTCCAATGTTATACTGAGAACATTAATTTGTCCTTTCATTCTTAAGTGTAAATCCATGTATCTATGTATCTATCTGTCATCTGTCTGTCTATCTATCTATCATCTATCTTATCTATCTATCTTATCTATTACCTATCTTTTCTATCATCTATAATTTATCTAATTCATCAATAAAGGAGTGCTTTTTCCTTCTCATTGAGAGAAAGCAATGTTGAATTTTGCCAGTATTTTCTTTGCTTCAGTCCATATGATTCTATAATTTTACTTTTTCTACTCTATTAATATGGTAGATTACTTGTACTAAATTGATTCATTTACTTGTATTAAATCATCTTTGTATTTATAGCATTAGCATCTTTTTTCTTTGAGCAAGAGAAATTGCTGAAATCACTGTAGATTTCAGGCTGGGCTTGAACTCACTATGTAGCTTAGGCTGGCTGTGAATTGTGGTAATCCTCCTGCCTCAGCCTGCTGAGTGCTGAGGTTATAGGCATGCTCCAGCATGGCTATGCCTCGGTATCTTGGTTTTGTTGTAGTGGTTTTTTTTATGTAGTGTTGGATTCAATTTGTCAATATTATTTTAAGGATTTTCAATTATTGTTCATGAGGAATATTGGTCTTTAATTTCTTGCCCAATTTTGATATTAGGATGATGTTGGACTCACAAAAATAAGTTGAGGAAAGTTATATCTTTTGTTTTCTGGAAAAGATTGTTGACTTTGGTATTATTTCTTTTTAATGTGTTTGGTGGAATCCTACAGGGAAGTCATTTGATCCTGGAGTTTACTTTTATGGAAGGGTCATCATGCATTTTGACTCTTCTTTCTGCTCAATCTCCTCTCCTCCCTCCAACCCCTTTTCCTCTGTCCACTCACAAAGCTTTGTTTTTATTTTATTATTTTTTGGGGGGTCTTTTTGAGACAGGCTCTTACTATGCAGCTCAGGTTTGCCTTGAGCTCTCTTTGTAGTCCAGGCTGGTCTTGAGCAGTCCTCCTGCCTCTGCCTCCTGAGAGTGCTGGGTTTACAGGAGTGCCACCATGCCTGTATATTTGATCCTTTTTTGTAAATAATATTTTTTCCTTTTCTTTTCCTAATTCTTCTTCCTTTTGAATAATTTCTTTCCATTTCACAATACCTATTGTACATTTTGGTACTTACTGTTTCCATTTCTAATAACAGGGAGACAATGCAATATATACATGAATCCAATTTATTTCACTTTAGAGTATGGTCTCAGGTTATATCCATTTATCTAGAAATGTCTCCAGTTTATCACTTTTTATGGTCAAGTAGTAGTCTGTTGTATAAAAAAATACATCTTTTCTTAAACATTCCTTGGTTGATAGACATTTGGGAATGTTTTCAAGATTTAGCTATTGCTAAACATGGGTGTACATATGTCACTGCAGTAGGATGTTTGTAAATCTTCTGAGAAGATACCCAGAAAGTGAATAGCTGAGTTAAATGGGACCTCTAATCCTAGATTTTTGACCAGTCTTCACCCTGATTTCTGCAATGGTGGCATTCACCTACACTTCCACCACCATGGAGAAGGATTCCTTTTCTTCCATAACTCCTCCAGCATTTGTTTTTGGTTGATTTTTTTTTTTTTGTATTTTAGGGAAGGGTCTTCAGGGTGTTCAGGGTCTCACTACTAGATTGGACTCATAGTGATCTGCCTATTTACAGCCTCTCAAGGGCTGGGATTACAGGTGCATGCCACTACATCCAGTCTTAATTGCTGTCTCAGCTCACATCAGGGATGGGGACAACACAGCAGTCCCAGGGATTGAACCCCCAGCCCAAGCTCCTGCTTGCAGGTGCTTTATCTGCTGAGCTATTTGGCTGGCCCTGGTTGATTTCCTGATGACAGTCATTCTTTCTGAAGTGACATGAAATCTCAGTGTTGTTTTAATTTGCATTGCTTGAAAAACCAGTGATACTGAACATTTTTTGTATATTTATTTGCCATTTGTATTTATTAATCAGAGAAGGGTGCATTCATCCTAGATGCCATCTTTTGACTGAGTCTTTAAATTTGGGGGGGTCTGATTTTTTTCAGTTCTTTTTATGTTCTAGATATAACTCCTTTTTCTGAGGGATAAGAAGCTGTAAGTTTTTCCACACTGTGTGTTTCCTTTTCACTCTGTTGGTGTTTTTTTTTTTTTTCTTGTCTTTTTGAGACAGGGTCTCACTATGCAGTTCAGGCTGGCCTTAAGATCACTTTGTAGCTCAGGCTGGTCTCCAACTCACAACAATCCTTCTGCCTCAGCCTCCCGAGTGCTGGGTTACAGGCCTGCGCCACCACGCCCGGCTCTGTTGGTGGTTTCTTTTGCTGTGCAAAATCTTGTCCTTAGGATGAGATCTCAGTTGTCTTTGCAATTTTTATATGTGATTCAGGTTTTATTCATAAAATCTTTGCCTACATTTATGTCTTTAATAGTCCTGCCTATTCTCTCTTCCAGCAGATTTTCTATTTCTGTTTTAGTATTTAGATCTTTGAAGTATTTTGATTTTGGACATAGTATATGATGATAGTTATGGTCAACTTTTACTTTTGGGCCCATGGAAAGCCAGTTTTTTAAAGCACCACTCACTAAAGTTGCCATCTTTATTCCAGTTTACTAGTTTGGCTCCTTTGTTAAAAATAAGGTGGCTGTGTGTATTTTGAGTTGCATCTGCATCTGATATTCTGTTCCTTTGATTAAGGTCTGTATTTTTGCCAAGGCCATCCTGATTTTTATCATAGTAACTTTGTAGTATAATTTCAAGTCTGTGATGTTCCCTGCCTTGCCCTGGCTGCCCAGAATTGCCTTTGCTATTCTAGGTCTCTTTCGGTTCCAAATGAATAGTAAGATTGTTTTCTCTAATTGTTTGAGATAATACTGTTGGAATTCTGATTGTAATTGCATTAGAAGTGTATGGAAATTTTGGGAATGTGGCCAATTTCACAATATTCATTCTGTGTACCCAAGAGCAAGGAATATCTTTCCATTTTTTGATATCTTCTTCAATATCCCTTTACAGACCACTGTAATTTTCAATATACAAGACTTAACTTCATGTATTAGGTTGATTCCTAAGTATTTCATTTTTTTTTGGTGCTGTTGTAAAAGGTATTGTTTTCCTAATTTCTCTCTCAGTGAGTTTGCTATTTGTGTCTGGGAATTCTATTGATTTCTGAGTACTGAATTTTTATCCTTCTATGGTGCAGTATTTGATATTAAATCTAGAATTATTTTAGATGATTTTTTGGAATTGTCTATGTAGAGCATCATATCATTCAAAAAGTATGATAACTTTTTTCTCTCATTTCTTTTAGTTCTTTCTCCTCTTCTAAGTTCTGGTTAATGTTTTCAGAACTATTTTGAACAACAGTGGTAACAGTAGACATCCTTGTCTTGTTGCTGATTTTAGGGTGAAAACTTTCATTGTTTGTCCATCTGGTGTGATGTTGGCTATTGGTTTGTCATAAATGATGTTTATCAGATTGAGGCAAAGATAATCTATTTCAATTTTCAAGCGGATTCATTTTTGTCTTTATTTTTGAGACAGGGTTTCACTATGCAGTTCAGGCTTGCCTTGAACTTACCTTGTAGACCATACTGGCCTTGAACTCTCAGTGATCCTTCTGCCTCAGCCTCCTGAGTTCTGGGATTACAGGTATGAGGTACTACCATGCTGGCTAATTGTAGAGATTTTCTTTTATCATGAATGGATGTAGGACTTTGTCAAACATGTTTTCTGCTGAGATGAAATCATTGAGATGATCATGAGTTTTTTTGTCCTTGGTTCTGTTAATACAGTATATTGCATTCATTGATTTGTGTGTGTGATCCATCTCTGCATCCCTGGGGTGAATCCCACTTGGTCATGGTGTTTAATATTCTTGATGATTTGCTGCATTCTGTTTGCCAGTATCTTATTGAGGATTTTTGTGTTTATGTTCATTAGGGAGATTGGCCTGTAGTTTTGTTTGTTTGTTTTTTCCTTGTTGAGTCCTTCTCTGGGTTTTGGTATCAGGGTAATACTTGCTTCCAAGTATGATTTTGGGAGTATTGTTTCTCTCTAAATTTTGTTGAAGAGTTTGAGAAGTAGTGGCATTAGATCTCTAAATTTCTTTTAGAATTCATCAGTAAATCTGTCAGGGACTGGGTATTTCTTTGTTGGTAGTTTTTAAATTACACTCTTCAGTTTCATTGATAGATATTCATTAACTTTTAAAATTTTCAATTTATTTTGTGAAAAAAGGTAAAACAAAATTTCATAGTGAAGTAATAGGAGAATAACATTAGTTAAAACCAGTTAATACATTGTACAATGTTATTTTTGTTTTTTAAAAGCAGAGTCTATTTATTGGGGTTAAAAATGCTTCTGTCAGAGAGAGGCAAAAGGTCCTGAATGGGTTGTCAAGGACCCTGATTTTTCTAGGAATTTTTATAGAACAAATCCATGATATGAGGCAGGCCTAAGATGGGGAAAAAAAGGGAAATCATAAGGTGGGCATGAGGTGGGACAAAACTATGGCCAATCAATAAGATTATGAGTATGATTGCTCAGGTACAATTCATTAAATTGGAATCAAATGGGAAAGCATGTCACATAGCAAGTGGGCATATATACAGAAGAGGGGTTTTTCCTGTAAGGGATTGGATTTGTGGCTCTTCCTGGCTTTCTTGAGGTGCCAGATACCTATTTAGAACATCAGTCTCTGATTTTTACCCTTAGGAAGTTTGTGGGTCGATTTGTTTTATCTTTGGCCTACAGTGAAGGTGCCTATCTCAGGTGCAAGGCATCTCGTCTTCTACACTGGCTTCTTCAAGGGCCTAGCCCTATCTGACTGCCTATATTTTATCTAACTCAGCCACCTATAACATACCACCCTCTGAAGAGGTACCCCAGACTGTCACAAGGGAGTAATGAATGATGACCAATCTGGCTTCTTTAGGCTGAATGTAGATGTAGTTGTTGATTAGCAGTCAGAGACACTCTCTAGAGAGTCTTGTCTCAAGGCCTTCGATAGATGCCAGGCATTTTCATCTTGGGTAGGTATATAGCTTCAAATCTGGAGCTGACAAAGTCAAAGAAAAATTAAGTATGCATGTTTATCATTGTCCAGCTGCCTGGTGACCCAGTCAACTCACTGGTTTAGGTGTAATGATTGGCACATTTAACAGAAACAAATTTCAAGTAATTAGGTGTGATAACTCTCATCCCATTTACAAAATTAAAATTGAATTTAGAGAAAACAATAACAAGTATGACCCATGAATGAAGACACCTTGCTCCTTTTCAGAGCCAGAACATCTTAAGGCCTGAATAGTACTAGGACATCTATGGAAAAAGGATATTTCACCCCAAAGAAGCTGAAACTCAATAAAAGCATCAAAACATGTACTACACGTGTCAAGCTAGAGGTGTGAAATGCCTAAAGTCACTGCCATGGTCCAGATAAAAGATGCTGAGGTGGGAACCTAAAGAACAAGCTTATGTAAAGTGTATATGAAAAGGCAAAGCTGAAACCTAGCAAAAGCCCTGTGGAAAAGCAAAGCTGGAGACTTCTACTACAGTGCTACAAGGTACTCTATAAAGGCTTTCACATAAGGTGGTACTGGCATGAGGTTAGTATGTAGAGTAATGAGACAGAATAGCTCCAGACAGCCCATGTGCATACTGTATACAGTGAGTGATTTTAATTATGCTTTCATAAGGAAAATATAATGTTTTTGACAAATGGTGTCAAAATGCCTGGACATCCATTCACAGAAAAAAATGAACATTGACCCTTATCACATACCAAATGTTATGGTTTGTGTCTAGTTGTCCCTCGAAAGCCTCATGCAGTCACAGGGTGACTTTTAGAGTTTGTGATTAATTCAGAATCCAATGCTGGGATTATGGGTATGAACACTGCTGGGATTATGGGTGTGAATATTACTCCCACAGATAGCCTGAATACAATATAAGGAATGGAGAGAGGCTTGCTCTCTGCTGCTGCCCCAGCAATCAAACCCTCATATGAGAGTATGTAAGATGGTGCAGCCACATTGAAATTAATTCAATAAATTTCTAATAAATTTAAATATGACCCAGAAATTTGCTCCTAAGTGTTTACCCAAGTGAAATTAAAATA
>PVKA01055539.1:0-10212 GCA_004027165.1 Ctenomys sociabilis
GGCGGGCAAAAGGAGTGGCCTGGGAGCTTCCTGGCCGAGCTAATGGAACCGTATTAAAGGAAAATGTTATTTTCCTAAGTCGCAGACTTTCAGATGGAGCTACTGTGACCTACGAAGCAGAACTGTAGGTGTCCTATTGTAAAATCCGTTCGAACCGCAGACCCAGCCTCCGGGTGCCTCCTGTTCGAGACCCTCAGCCTTGCCTCTCACCGTTCGTCCTCTCTGCTTCCGTCTGCCTCGCTCTCTTGCAGCACAGAGATGAAACCCTGAGAGTCTACAGCCTTTTTTATTCATTTTGAGACAACAGAGTCTCGCTGGTTACCCAGGCTGCTCTCGAACTTGTGATCCTCAGCCGTCAGCCTCCTTTGAGTAGCAGGAAGTGTAATGTTACCCTGGTGGGCTACTCAGCCCTCTTTCTGACTTTTGGCCTGTCTGCCAGAAGTTCCCTTTCCTGGACCCCTTCTCAGTCCTTTACAACCCCCACTTCATTCTACTTCTGTGTCATGTAAAACTATGGTATCTCTCGCTAGATTGTCATTTGGCCTAGTGATGCCAGCCTGGACCTTTTATGGAGAGGAGAGGAACTACCCCGCCCCTGCCCTAGGGTCTTTCCTAGAGTCTCAGTGGAAGATGCCTATTGAGGAACTTGTTTTTCTTTGCTGGGAATTGTGGCCCACGTCAGGGATAGGCCCTTATATCCATGTTCATAACGCTCTGCAAACTTAAAGCAAATGCCTTCTTCTAAGAATATAAAATCAAATTC
The DNA here is from genome assembly GCA_004027165.1 of Ctenomys sociabilis. Taxonomy (NCBI): domain Eukaryota; kingdom Metazoa; phylum Chordata; class Mammalia; order Rodentia; family Ctenomyidae; genus Ctenomys; species Ctenomys sociabilis. The sequence goes on from PVKA01055539.1 coordinate 764, forward strand.
TTAGGAGCTACAGGGTCCTAGCCCTGTACCAATCAAGTGCATTGAGGGGCTGAGACCGCCTTCCTGCGCTGGGTTCTTCCCACTGTTGAGCAGCTGGCAGAGAGAAATAGGATACACCACACAGAAGCAAGGCTTCCCATGCCCCTTTCTCCGAAGAAGTTTTAAGCCCTCAGCCCCAGTTTTTCTAACTCCTCTTTACTCTTAGCTCATTACCTCTCCTTTCTACTCCATATTGTTTGTTTGCTTACACTTTTTCTCCCTGTTCCATTTCTCTGTTGTGCCACAAAAACACCACCTCCCAAATTTAAGGACTTTGAAGTTATTTGTTATTTGATACAGGGAAACCTCCAAATGACACGGAGAAAAACTGACTTCCCAACCTAAAACATACCTGAGACAAGTTTGTGTTCTCTAAAACCGAAGAATGAATTTTAGGAACAAACGGAGGTTCTGAGCAAAATACATTTCGCAAGGGAAAGAAAGCTCCTGTCCAGCAGAGGTACAGGAGGGGGGCCCAAGCAGACTGTCCCCAGGAAGCTGTCTCTTCCAGGGTGAGGCAGGTCTAAGGTGGTGGAGAGGAGATGGGAACTCGCTTAGGTGGGTACGAGGTGGGACAAAATTATGGTCACCCAATGAGATTACAAGCACCATTGCTCTGGTAAAATTGATGAGAGTCACATAGCAAGCAGGCATGAATTTGGGACAGGGTCTCTTCGTATTGGGGGTTGGGTTAGTGACTCATTTGGGCTCTTTCAAGGTGACTGATACCTATTTAGAATATCAATCCCTAATGCCCATCCCTAGGGAAGTATGTAGCTATATGGTTCCTCTTTTGTCTTGATCATGAGGTGTGGCTCATATGGGAGTGTTTCTGTCTTCCAAATTGCAAAGTCACCTTTGCTATGGGTCACTCAGCACCATCAGCCAGATAGAAATTTGAATAGAGCCTTTTATTTGCAGAGCTCAGGTCCGTTAGCCATTTTTTTTACGCAGGAGAAGGCTGATTGGCCCAAACATAGGTAGCAGGGTGATATTTATAACAGAAATCACATCTAGTTTGGTAAACGAATTTGTTACCTAGCACAGAACAGAAGATGGTATTTATTTGAAACACCTGTAAACTTTGTAACTCAAGATCTTTTATTTATTTTTTGTGGAACTGGTCCTTGAACTTGCCAGGGAAGCACTTATTCACTGAGCCATCTCTCTGACCCCTAAAGATCTTTTATAGCTTAGTGATAAGTGTATATTTTGTAAGATATATTTTAAGCTGACCATGTTATAGGAGATGGTTAGGGAGGAAGTTTGTTTTAGCTTGTTGTCTTGACAAACATTTATTGTTGAATAGCCTTGGGCTGAGAGAGAGAATATATTTTTTAGAGTAAATAACAGGAAGCACAAGGATTTTTAAAAATAATTTTTCACAGTTAAGGCATAGAATTTTGTTTACCCTTTACAGTCCCCACTTTTTTTTTTTTTTTTTTTTTTTTTTTTTTTTTTTTTTTTTTTTTTTTTTTTTTTTTTTTTTTTTTTTTTTTTTTTTTTGTCTTTTTGAGACAGGGTCTCACTATGCAGTTCAGGCTGGCCTGTAAGCTCACTTTGTAGCTCAGGCTAGTCTCGAACTCACAACAATCTTCCTGCCTCAGCCTCTTGAGTGCTGAGATTATAGGCATGCACCACCATGCCCAGCTTCCCCACTGGTTTTATCTGAGAATCAAATGTTTTGATCTATTTAAATCTCATAGCTTATCAACTTGCAGGTGAGAAAGTTAAAGCACATTAATATATTAATAAATTAATCTTAACTTGTACATAGTAGAATAAAATGAAAACAGATTTATAAAAAAATGAAAAATAAATGAAATCTCATAGCTTGAGTTGTCCGGAGGTGTGAGAGGCTTATAGTTAGATCTCAACACCATTATTTTATTGTCTGAATTTTTGTGTTGTATATATGCAGTTGAACAGTGTATTATACAAGGTCCGATAAGCAGGACCAGAAGAAATATCACAGACCCAATCAGAACAGTTAACAGATTATTTATCCAGGGGAACATTGAAAATAACCCCCATTTATTACTTCGATGGATTTTTTTATTTATTTATTTATTTTTGTCTTTTGGAGACAGGGTCTCACTATGCAGTTCAGGCTGGCCTTAAGCTCACTTTGTAGCTCAGGCTGGTCTCAAACTCACAATAATCCTCCTGCCTCAGCCTCCCCAGTGCTGGAATTACAGGCATGCGCCACCATGCCCGGCTTCGATGGATATTTTGAACAAACTCTTAGTATGTGTACTTGATTTTTGTATCTGATGACTGTTATCTGATAGACTAAAACAGCACATGTTTTTGATTATTTTATATCTTTGATGGTGAAACAATAGTAAATAATCAATGGCAGCCCGATTGTTTAATATAGTTTGTCTAAGTTTTTTTTTAGTTTAGTTTTGTTTTGTCTTATATTGAGTAGGGTGATGGCCGTTGAAGTGGCATTAAGAGCTTTGGCTGCATTAAAACCCAATTATTTTACATGCTTTTTTGCAATTTTACCAAAGTATAGGTTTTTAACAACACTAAGTATAGCATAGGCTTTTGCATTAGACAGGAAAGTGACATTATACCATTATATCATTATAATCAGGAGGAAAAGGAATGTTAGAAACTTTTTTTTGCTGAGTGATAATGTTTTTGTCATTTATATATGGATACTTTATAAGACTAGAACTATTTAGAAATCTTGACAATCTGTGACACTTTTTTTAGTATAGTTTAGAAGTTATTTTAAGTTGCTTTAAGTTTATTTAAAGCAACTATAGTCTTTCGGATGACAAAATGTAGGGCACCAACTGGCACATCACGTGAAACAGGTCTCCAATTAGCCAAGCCACAATATGAAGTAGGTTTAGAAATGTGTGTATTTTGGTGGAACCGGGATTGAACTCAGGCCCTTGCGCTTGCCAAGAAAGCATTTATTCCACTGAGCCATCTCCCCAGTTCAGAAATATGTTTTAAAAGGTTAAATTTAAAATATCTTTTATAGGCTTATACACTGGTCTTAGGCATGAACTCAGCACATATTGAAGATCTAAGGTTTGTTTTAAGCAGAAAGTTGACAAAGAGTATTTGTCATCTTTACCCACATATTATTATGGGAATTAATTACAGGTGCATCGGGTATGGAATGTAGGTAATACATAATATATACTAAGAACTGAACAGAGAGTTAGACCAAGTTTGTAGCCTGGCATACTAATTTGACCTTGAGTGGATCAGGCATCTTTTTGATTGACTATCTTGTTGAGTTGTCATCTACTGTAGCTGGTTTAATATGGGTATGATGAATCTACTGGATATTTTTAGCTATCTTGACTGAGGGGGCATGTTCAGGATGACAGGATAAAGTCTTACTCAGTGAGGTCCTGATGTGGACAGATCTTGCTTTTTTATCTATACCAGAGAGCCAGGTTTTGTAGCTAGTGGACTGTCAAGTTGTTTTGGTCTTTGATGTGACAGTGGAAGAGGGAGTGTGTAGTCTGTAGTGTGGGCTGTAGAGCCTGTAAGGACTCTGTAACGAGTTCCTGATTAGAAATGGATGTCAGGCAGTTTGGGCATTAAGGGAGGTGCCTGATAATATATTGATTTAAAGGGAGTGATCCTGTGTATATAGGGAGTATAGTGGGCTCACAGTAGAGCAAAAGGAAGGAGACTCACCTAGTTTTTGTTAGTCTCTAACCCTAGTTTTGAAATTTTTTTTAAGAGTCTGATTTATTTTTTTTATCTGACCTGAACACTGAGGCCTATATGTATAATGTAGCTTTTATTTTAATTTTAGGGCTTGGGACAGATCTTTGGTAACCTGGCTATGAAAGCTGGACCATTGTTGGACCCCATAGTAATGGGTAGGCCAAATCTGGGAATAATCTCTGTCAATTTTTTTGTCACTATCAGAACTGACTTTGATCGGGTGGCATAGGCCTCTGCCCATCTTGTGAAGGTATCTACTAAAACAAGGAAGTAGCGATATCCCCCTTTTCCTGGACCCATTTTAATGAAGTCGGTTTCTCAGTGTTTTTTAGGAAGCACATCTCTAGCACGCTATCTAGGTTTAGAAGTAATCTTACTGGGGTTTACCTGGGCACAGTGGAGACACTGCATTTGATTTAGTTTGGGTGTGAAATAGGATTTTTGTAACAGTTTAGCCAATTTATTTCATCCCAAGTGAATCTCTTGGTGTATCTGTTGAATGAACTCTCAGTCTAGTGCCTCAGGAAGGAGAATCCTGCTGTCCGGCCGCATCTTCCAGCCATCTTGTGTTGGTGTAATTTTTAAGCTTTTAGCCAACAAAACATCTGCATCAGAATAACTGAGCTGACCCGGTACTCTGGGAGGCAGGACAGGCAAAAGAGCCTTGAGTGGCCCCACTGGTTTTTGTGTTACCTCTTTGGCTGTGGCATCTGCCAGAGCATTTTTTCTGGCCACTGGAGAGTTTATCTTTTGGTGTCTTTGGCAGTGGATAACTGCCACCTTTTTGGGGAGCCACACAGCTGTAAGCAAGTCTAGGATCTCTTGAGCATTTTTAATCTTACGTCTATCAGTTATTAATAAACACACTCCTGATAAATAGCTCCATGTACATGTAGAGTATCAAAAGCATACCTGTTGTCAGTGTAGATGTTTATTTGCTTATTTTGTCCCCAGTGGAGAGCTTGAGTTAAGGCAATGAGCTCTACTTGTTGGGTAGATGTCCCATGTCTTAAGACTTGGGCCCAGATTACTTGGTGTTCTGTGACCATTGTTGTCCCAGCATAATATACCCATTTAGGACAAAACTGCTTCCATCGGTGTATAAGGTAGCATCAGGATCATCCATAGGAATGTCTGTGAGATCCTCTCTCAGGCTTGTTTTTGTATCAAGCACCTCAAGACAGTCATGGAGCGGCACTTTAGGGTCATCATCAAATAACAAGGTGGCTGGGTTTAAGACTGTAGTGGACAAGAACTTAATATAGACTGGGTCTAAGAGTAAAGCTTGGGAGTCAAGGGAGATGGCTCAGTGGAATAAGTGCTTCCCTGGCAAGCGTGAGGGCCTGAGTTTGATCCCCGGCTCCACACACACACACACAAAAAAAAAATAATAATAATAAGAGTAAAGCTTGATATAATCTGTGTATTTGAGAGCCATCTGTCAGGAGGCTTTTAAGAAGACTCTCAACTACATGAGGAGCCACAATTTGGAGCTCTTGGCCAAACATGAGCTTAGTAGCTTTTTTTGTCAAAATGGCAGTGGCAGCTATGACTCGCAGGCAATTTGGTCAACCTACTGCAGTGGGGTTTAGTCTCTTAGACAGGTATGTTATAGGTCTTTTTGTGGGCCCAAGTATTGGGTTAGGACCCCTTTAGTGATGCCTTTGCTTTTATGTAAATGGAGTTGAAATGGTTTCATCAACTCAGGCAAAGCCAGGGCAGGAGCCACAGCAAGGGCTTTTTATAGCCTCAAAAGCATCTTGTTTAGATTTACTCCAAAAGAGTTTTTTTTTTTTTTTTGGTCCCCTCCAGTGCTGGCATAGAGAGGCTGGGCAATTTTAGCAAATCTTATGATCTAGAGCCTGCAATATCTAAGGAGCCCCAGAAATTCTCTTACCTGTTGTTTGGTGATAAGGACAGGATTTTTAATATAGCCTTAATGTATTTATTAGACAGAGTTTGTTGTCCTTCCTGTACCCTATAGTCCAAATAGGTTCCTGAGATAGGCAAAGCTGAGCCTTTCTGACAAATACTCTGTAGCCCATTTTATCTAGTTCTCCATGTCCTCAGTTGCCTCTTTACACAAATCATAGGTGTTAGAGGCCAACAGTATGTTATCATTGTATTGTAACACAGTTACTAGGGGATGTTCTCCCTGGAAATTTAGCAAATCTCTGTTTAGTGTCTCATCAAACAGGATTGGTGAATTTTTATAGCCCTGAGGTAATCTGTTCCAGGTTAATTGGCCATTTTTTAATATGAGGTTCCACTCATTCAAAAGCAAAGATGGATTGACTTACTGGAGCCAATGGGATCATGAAGAAGGCATCTTTTAAGTTTAGGACTGTGTAGAAGACTCAGTCCAGGGGCAGCAGACTCAGAAGTATATATGGGTTGGGCACCGTGGGGTGGATAGTTTCCACTCCACAGTTTATTTTTCCAAGTCCTGGACTGGTCTATAGTCTGTGGCTCTGGGCTTCTGGACTGGCAACAAAGGTATATTTTAAGCAGACGTATAGGATACCAAGATGTCCTCACTGTAATAGGCACACTGGTTTTAGTTGAGAGGCATTTTTTTTTGTGGTTTTTTTGGACCCTTTTCTTTAACCTTGGAATCCTTTTCCCCATGGTGATCAGAACTTTTGTCATACTTCTGTCTAACTACCTACAGTCTTTTCTATTATTAAAAACTCATTGAGCTATCTCTATCAACTCTGTCAGTTGCTTAAATTTTTTTAATTGAAATCTTTTAATATGCTGCAATCTTTTTCTTTTTTTGGTAGAACCGGGGATTGAACTCAGGCCCTTATGATTGCCAGGGAAGTGCTTATTCTACTAAGCTATCTCCCCAGCCCCTTGCAGTTTTTTCTGCTGTCTAAGGCTGACTGAGAAACAAAAGCAATATTCACAGCGCTGCTGTTCTAAGCAGCTTTAGGATCTAGTGGCCTCTTGGAGGCGCTCAAAGAATGCCAATGGTGATTCATCTAGTCCCTGACTGACCTCTATGACTTTATAGACAAATTAGTAGGCTTTTTAGCTGCTGCCCTGATTTCCCCTAAAAGAAGCTGGCAATATTGATTGAAAGCCTCTTTACCTCTATGGGAATTAGAATCCCAATTAGGATGAGTCAAAGGGTCAGGGAGATGGCTCAGTAGAATATGCGCTTCCCTGGGAAGCACAAAGGTCTGAATTCAATTACTAGTTCCACAAGAAAAAGAAAAAGAGAGAGAGAGAGAGAGAGAGAGAGAGGACAAGATTTCTCCAGTCATATAGGATCTGAGGCCGGTTGGCCATCTGGCCCAAAATTAATTTTCGTCCAAGCCCTTGGATTTGCTCTCACTCTTCAGATGTGAAAAGGGTCTGTAAAAGCTGTTGGCAATCATCCCAAGTGGACTGATGGATGAAGAAAACAGATTTCAGAAGAGATACAAGCCCTTGAGGGTTCTGAGAGAAAGAGGAGTTGTGGTTTTTCCGGTTATAAAGATCACTAGTTAAGAAGGGGAAATAAACCATGAAAGGGTAGTCATCTCCACCTAATTGTTTATGGAGAAGAAGTGCTGGAGCTGGGGCTGGTGCTGAGGTTGGAAAAGGATCAGGGTCAGATGGTGGGGGCTGAGAAAAGGACAGACTCAGAGGAGTGGAGGAGTCAGGGCTAGCTGGAGCCAAAGGGTTAAGGGAGGGACAACACAGTTTAGGGTAAGGGGGGAGAGTTGGGCATTCAGACATCAGGGGTAGCACAGGCGGCCTTTTAGGAGTGGCAGTTAGCACCATCATAACAGAGGTTCACCAGCATGATGCCCAGGCATGGTGACAGTTTTTTATACACTTTGGGGGGTCCTGTAATAAATCTATCCATGCTTGGATATATGGGACTTGATCAGGTTGTCCTGGCTTTTCAGATATGACCCTGCGGATCTGATAAGCGAGGAAGATGTTAAAAGAGCCCTCCAGAGGCCATATGGACATCATCAGGCAGCTCCTTTCCGGGTCACACAAGGTGCAGAGAGTCCTGGGGAGACCAGGACTCCGTGGTCAGCAGCTCGCCAGCAGAATTCCTGGAACTGATCAAGAATACATTGAAAAGGCAACACAGAAGCAGAAGTAGGCTGACCCATGGTTATCAGACTAACAAACAACAATGGCTGAAATGCACAGAAATGAAACAGAAACAGTCCTGAAACTCCAACTTGTCATCATGGAAAGGAGTCCAGTCCAGAGGCCTCACTGTGTCCAGCACCTCTTAGGACTCTCAGAGGGGGCACCCCGACAGAACAGACACAGATGTCTTACCAGCAAGATCTTTTAGATGGCTCAATCTAGTCAGTCTGAATGCTAGAATTTATGAGTTTGGGGGGAACCATCCCAGGACCAGGAAGTTCCCCCAGGAAATGGTTTCCAAAGACTCTGTTTCCTCAGATTGATCCCCAGTAAAGGGGATCCCGGACCAGACCGGAAATGTTATGGGTCACTCAGCATAGGAACCAGATCAGGGAGATAGAAATTTGAATAAAGCCTTTTATTTGCTAAGCTCAGGTCTTCTGATCTGCAGAACATAGGTAGGGGGCGGGGGGAATTTATAACAGACATCACATTTAGTTTGGTAAGTGAATTTGTTATCTAGCACAGAACAACAGAAGACTGTATTTATTTGACACAGTTATGAACTGTTTGTAACTAAAGATCTTTTATAGCTTAGTGATAAGTGTATATTTTATAAGATATACTTTAAGCTGACCATGTTTTAGGAGATGGTCAGGGAGAGAGTTTGTTTTAGCTTTCTGTCTCAACAAGAAACAGTTATTTATTGTTGAATAGCCTTGGTCCAAGAGGGAGAATATATTTTTTAGAGTAGATAATGGGAAACACAAGGGTTTTTTAAATAATTTTTCACAGTTAAGGCACAAAATTTTGTCAACCCTTTATAATCTTCTCTTCCATCTTGTCTCTTTGAGGGCCTGGCCCTGTCTGACTGGCGATGATATTTCTAATTCAGCTGTCTACAACATTATGATCCTAAATCTGCAATTTTGGCAGATACTGTTCTGCTTCCTGATATGTGAAATCTAAACCACAAGCTGAAAGTCATTTCAGGCATTTTCTCTACAAAGCCTTGACTTCCTCCTAGTGTGGCAGCCATGCGTGCAGAGGAAACAGGTTTCCACACTCTCTTCCAACTTCCCTACAATGTGCAGGTGCTTCTCAAACCCAGATGCAGGGCACAAGGCTTCCCCTGTCCTGGCCAGCACCAGCCAAGGTACTCAGGCCAACCAATATTCAAGGATAGGGCACTTGACTCCACCTCTCAACTGGAGGAGTACAGGTTTACAAGTTTTCAGTTCACTATCAAGAGAGGGACCTGGGATATCGCTTGCTCAATGGTACAAGTTCCTGCCTGGCAAGTGAAAGGTCCTGAATTCTATTCCACTACCAAAAAACTCCAAAACAGTCAACAAAGATTTGTGACTAAGTGGGGTGGTGCACACCTGAAATCCCAGCATGCAAGAGGCCTAGGCAGTTGGATCTTGAATTTGTGTGATTTGGTTACCAGGAACCTTGCAAAGAGGAGAAAAATTTTGTGGCTGATTTAACATCAAAATACAAAGTGAGGGCCAGCTAAATAACTAGCAGATTAAGGGCCCTGACATGTACCTGTAATCCCAGCTCTTGCTGTAAACAGGTGGATTAGGGTTTAGGAGATGGTGGGG
>PVKA01055540.1:0-10282 GCA_004027165.1 Ctenomys sociabilis
AGCTACAAAGTGAGCTTAAGGCCAGCCTGAACTGCATAGTGAGACCCTGTCTCAAAAAGACAAAAAAAAAAAAAAAAAAAAAAAAAAGAAATGCTATTTCTTGATATGCTATGAAATTGGGTTGAGGTTCTTGGCTCCTGTCCCGTCTTCCGGTCCTATAATGCCACCAGCTGGGATACATTGGCCGAGTCTATGGCTCCTGGGGATTCCAGTGTGCTTGTCCTGAAGACTTGGAATTACTGCCCTTCATGGGTGCATCCAGACAGCAGGCCACTCTGCAGACTGCATAAGTAGTTTTCTAGGGAAAAAGACAATTTGCTATAAGAGCAGGAATCCCCAGTGTTCAGAAGGCCAGCGGACACTGGGAGCTGGCAAAAGAAGCCTCATTTTCCTTGGGGCCTTTGGGCTCCACTCAGCCTGGCTGGCTTGTTCTGGTGGGGGAGTAGCATTTGATTGAAGCTCAGCGGAGCTTTGGTGGACCTTTCGGGCTCCTGAGAGACGGCCTGAAGCTGCTGGGTTCTGCCTGAGGGCTGAGGTGTGCCATTGGCTTGCCCAGGAGGTGCCCCCTGGAGGAAGTGTGTGTTGCGGTCTCCTGTGTCTGCATATTCTGGCTTTGTTTCATGTAGGGCTTTTTTCATGCAAGACTGTGGGTTTCTAAAACCTAGTCAAGGTTCTCAGTGGGTCTGAGAACACATGGCCACTGGACACTACTTGGGGGGGGGGCGGAACCAGGGATTGAACTCATGCCCTTGCACTTGCCAGGGAAGTGCTTATTCCAATGAGCCATCTCCCTGGACCCACTGGATACTACTAGCCCCTCTCCCAGAGTGGAGTGAAGCTGACTTTGTACAGAGTTGGGTGATCACTAGTTCCATGAGACTCGGGGGAGCTTGGAATCCTTCCCCAAGTTCTCACCAGCTGGCTGCCCCTCACCTAGGACACAGCTGGCCCAAGGCTGTCCTTCCTCTCTCTTGCATCTGCCTGCTCACTTAGGGGCTATTTGGAAGTTAATCCCAGTGTTCATTAAGTGACCCTCTCCTCCTACCCCCCTGCTTTCATTAGAGACAAGAGAGCTAATTACCAAGCCCCTCCGAGGCCCTACTACAGGCCATTTAGAGCTGACACAGCCCTTGAAATGATTCAAGGATCCCATTTTCCTGCAATGAAATGGGCTACCCTTCCCTCCTCATCAAGGCTAATTACTAAACGCTTCCCGAGGGTCCCGTCCCCACCCTCCACCCAGCCCTACATCAGCAGGGAGTCCCCCACAGAATCTTCTTCTTGGGCAACAACAGAGGCTCTTGTCCCTCTGGGCAAACATCCCAGTGAGGTCAGGAAGGCGGAGCATGAGGAATTTGCTAGGCTGAGCTCAGGTTGGAGGGCTGGATGGAGGGGTGTTGAGAAGGAGGGAAAGATCAATCGAAATAGTGGTCAGGCACCTGTGCTTCTGGGGACTTCCTGTTGCATACTTTCTGCCCAACTCCAATATTTGAATATGCTGTCTGCAAAGGGAAGCCAGTAAGGGTTACAGGGCTCCGTGGAGCTCTCCAAGGTTCTGCAGTTTCCTGGACAGCGCCCTTTTGGCTCAGGAACAGCTGCACAAAGTGGAAGAGTTGGTGGAAAGCATTCTCTGGCCTTAGGATGTGCCCCTCCATTGTTTGTTTGCGGTACTGGGATTGAACTCAGGACCCTTCACTGCCAGGAAGTGCTCATTCTGCTGAGCTATCTCCCCGGCCCAGTCCCCTCCTCTGGAAGACACAAGTAGTTCAACTTTATTAGTGCCACACAGTGCCTGACACTCTCAAGTTAGAGAGGGAGGGGCTTACCACAGTAAGCATTTCAGGCATTTCAGTCCTTGCATGGTCTGCAGCACAGTGGAAGGGCCCAGGCAGAGGACAGCTGTGCGAGTGCGGCAGTTAGAATGCAGAGAGTGAAAGGGGGAGTGGGAAGGGAGATCCGCCCAGTGACGCCCTTCCTCTGACCAATCCCCACCTCCTAACATGTTTAGCTATGGTGCCTTTATAATTCGGTCACCTTCCAAAAGGCTGCTCATCTGAATGGGTGAGATCCTTAAGGGACATCTAGGTATAACCAAGGCTATGCACCTGCTTGTGTCCTAGCATTATTTATTTTTTTGATACAGGGTCTTGCTATGTAGTTCAGACTCTTAGTGATCCTCCTGCCTCAGCCTCTCCAGTGCTTGGGTTGCAGGCATGTGCCACCATGCCCGGTTTTGGGGCCAGCATGGCATGCTGTACCTGGGATTGAACTCTGGTCCTTGTGCTTGCCGGGCAGGCACTTAGACTGCCAAGCTATCTCCCCAGCCTTGTTTGATAACATTTTCTAACTTAGAGCCTCTAAGACTACGGACCTCACTGGGCTCTGTTTTCCTCGTGTTCATTGAGAATGGTGCTCCATGATCTGTAAGATCCCTTTGCTTCCTGCCTTCTGGAAGCCCGTCAGTCCCTTTCCAGGGACTTGTGGTATGAGCTGGCCCTCCACACTTTCTTCCCAGCCTCACTAGCATAATATGCATGCCAATGTTTGCTTTGGTTGGTAGCTTTAGTTAGCACATTACTTGGCAAACTAATGCTAACTGAGCCCTGTTGAAGGGAGAATAGAAGCGGGGAGGTAGCATGATATGGTTTTTTTTTTTTTTTTTTTTAATCTCAAGGGCTTCCCAAGTCTTTGAGTCAAGCAGGGGTTAGACATTACCTTCCACTGCTAGCTTTGTCTCTCGTGACCCTCAATACCAGCAGCACTTTGAAGAGTGAGGCACTATATTCTAATTCCTTTTCCTATTTCCTAATAGTCCTGCACATCTGATTTTGCTTTTTGACATTTGAAAGTATTTGGATAAGGAAAACCTCCAGGTGGAGGGAGGAGCAGCACCTGCAAGAGCCCCAACTGAAAGTAGGTCTTGAGCTCCTGCTCCACTGTGGCAAAGCCCAGATGCCTGGTATTTCCATTCCCCATTTCAGGTCTAAACACATTCCACTTCCCAGTGTCCCCTCTTCTGTCTCAAGAAGTCAAGATGAAAGATTTCCCTTGGCACCTGCAAGGATTTTCCTTATGTCTCTGGCTAGCGTTTCTCTAAGAGAGGTTAGTACCTGCCTCTTCTCAGGTACCTTGCGCTACAGAGGATATCCCCTGTTTAGAATTCTCACAACACAGTTCCTGTACACTTGCTCTCACTGTGTATTGCTTACATTAGTGGTCTCTATCCAGGTATTATAGAGCATGTCCCTGGGCCCCAAAGGGATGACAGATGACTCCCATTATCGCCTGTGCACAGCCTGCCCACATTATAGTGCATTTTACTTCCTCATCTCTAACATGGAAAAGTAGCCCTGAGGGCAGTCTAGTGATCAAGGTAGGCAAAATAATGTATATATCCACCCATCTACCCATCCATCCCTCCATGCCTCCTCCAATCCATCTTTCTACATGTTCAAGGTATTCTGTGTGTCAAGTAGTATATGGCATGGGAGATGCAAAAGATCCACCCTAATGGAAGGGAACCAGGAGCCAGCCTGTTAAAAAATCGTAACTCAATGTGGCCTGTGTCATGTCAGAGCTATGAAAGGAGACCCCAGAAAGGGTGGAAGGTGACTAACAGCCCAGGAAAAGGGAAATTTTGAGGAAAGGATACTCAAAGTGTCCAGCATAGATGAATACATCGCCAGGCCCTGGGTAAAAGGCACCACAGTGGGGCAGAGCAGAGCTTAGCCAAAAGGTGGCCCAGAGTTCAGCGTGCCTGCCATGCCTCACACAGAGGCATTGGAGGAGAACAGGGGCCTGCTGGTGGGACTCTCATACCAGCCAAGGAAGAGGGGCCTTTATCCTTGAGGCCACAGGGAAATGTCAAGGCTTTAGTGCCTGAAATAAGGACATGATCAGATCTACATACTTTGAGGGATTGTTCTGGGGTAACAAAAGAAGGTGAATCAGAGGGAGCAAATGGGCTGGCAGAACTAAGTGCCTGCCCAAGCAAGCACAGGGGCTGGGGCTCCATGCCTGGCACCATATGCCCCTGCCAGCCCAACCCAGCACACTGAACTGGCCACCAAGTCCAGGCATGGTGGCATATGCCCGTAATCCCAGTGCTGGGAGGCTGAAAACAGGAGGATCACTATTGAGTCCAAGATGCACAGTGAGACCTTGCACCAAATACATTAAAAACAAACAAGCAAAATCACAGAGGGCTCAGATGCTAGGGCTGGGGAGAAGGCAGACATTGGGTGTGGGGATGTGTGCAGCTTCTATTGCCCAAGTGAGGAATGAGTTTTGTATGATTTCCTCTCTGTGGGCCCCTGCTGGAATTTTTGTTTTATATACATAGAAAAACATACATAAGAACACTTGGGGTCACAGAGGTCAAACACTCTCATCCAACCAGAAGTCCTTAGATCTGCTTTTTCTCCCTTCAGAAAATCCAGCCTCTTGCATCTCCTCCCAAGGGCTTTCAACCACTCTTGTTCCTAGGGCATCTTCAATCACAGAGAATAAAATGGCTAAAAGAAAGGTGTTTGTATTGGACCAATAATTTATTAATCAGATGAAATGAATATGATCATCTATCTCCTCAGTACCTTCCCTCAACCAGAGAGTGTGAGACTCTTTGAGAAATAAATTGAGAATGAGCATCCTGAAAAAGGGTTCAGATTGGGCCATTTTCTGTGAATGGAGGGTCCCAGTGCAATAAAAAGAAGATCTAAAATGAGTGAAATATTTAGTATAATAGTTCCAGGTAATAATTACTGGAGAGAAATGAAAATCAGGCAAAAAGGAGGAATATGTTTTCCTCTGATGAGGATGAGCTGTGTGGCTGAGGTGAATTCCTGAGCATGAAGGCCTCCGTGGCTGAGAGGTCACCTACAGTGAAATCACGCATGTCTTCTGTTCACTCACAGGAACAAGAGAGCATCTCTGAAGATATCCTGTGAACATTTGGGTGCCTTTCAACTTCCCCTGCACATATGACTAGTCTAAGAAGGAAAGGCTATATTTTCTATAGAACTTTCTATTGGTCCAGGGTGAGGAGATATCCAAGTGGCAACTTATTCTACAGCTGGAGGAGCGTTTTGTATTCTTTTCTGTATATGAATAAGGAAATAACTAACTCTGTTACTGTCTGTAGACATCTCGGGAAGACAAAGGAACCTGGTCTTAGAAGCAAAAGGACACCAAAGAAAACAAAATGGAGGGATAGGGAAAGCTGTCTTTGGTGGCATAATTAGACTACTGGTATCATGTGCTTGAGGTCTGTCCTACCTCAAAATACTTTTAATAGTTAGGTCGCTTCACATCCTGTGTTTCTGTTTCCTGAGGCCAAAGGATCTTTGCTAATAAACACTATAAAAAGGCTCCAAAGGTGAAGATGTGAGCCCCTTGTGGTGCAACTTCCTTGTGGCTGCAAAAATATTTCATGGCCAGCTTCTTAGATCGCCTTAGGTACTTACTTTAAGGCTTCAGTAGATCTGACCACACCCTGGAGTTGAGTGTGGTGGCATGCAGAAACAGGAGTCTGATCTCCTTCAGATGAGCCTCTTGGATGTGAAGGCGATCTGGCTGTGACATCTGTCACCCCACTGATTGCCAGGGTTGATTCAGCTGATCTGGCTGCCTAGGCAGGCCTCCCCATCCTCTCTCAAGGATCCATGTGCATCCCTCTAGAAGCTGCATGCTCCATCAAAGAGGATGACCACTCCCAATAGAGGAGGCTCATTCAGCTGTTGAGGGTGTACAAATAGCTGGGCTCCCTGCTAGAAGGTCCAAACAAGCTCAGATGAGGCTTTTGCCCTGCCTTTTTTTTTTTTTTTAAGATATCCTTTTGAAAATTTATTGACAATACTATCAACAGTAAAGCATTCTTTCAGTTCTTATGGAGTTGTTCTGTTTTAAAGATTGTTTTTCAAAAGTACTTATAAAGACATCACTAAAGCATTTGCAGTCAATTTTTCAAATAAATCATTTTAATATTTGTCATTCTATGGAATCACAACAGCATTACCATCAAAGTATTTATTTGGCTTTTGGCTTCTTTTTTTTTTTGGTACTGGAAATCGAACTCAGAACCCCTTGCTTGCTAGGCAGGCGCTATGCCCGAGATATATCCCCAGCCCGCAGTATGTGCTTTTATTAAAATTAATCCAACTTCATTACTAACAAATCCTATTTTTTAATACAGGCAGTTCCCCTTATCCAAAATAGTGAGGCCACCCAGATGCAGAGATGCTCACTCAAGAGGCTGTGGCAGGAGCACTGCCACCAGCGTGAGCCCAGCCTGGGTCTCTATGCAGTGAGTGGAGGGCAGCCTGAACTGCACAGGAAGACCCCATCTCGACAACAACACAAATTGAGCCCCAAGTATTTAGGAAGATGTGCCTGCACGAATGTGACATTCCAGGCTCGGAACTGCAGTCTAAGCAGGAAATTCATTTACGTTCATGAAGGCAGTGAGACACAGTCATCTTTGCAGTGTTCATGAGCCACGGTTGCGTGGAGTGGTATTTTCCACTCAAGCCATCACGTTGGTGCTCAAAGTTTTGGATTTTTGAGCATTTTGGATTTTTGGGTTAGGAGTGTTAAGTCTACTACACCGTGGCAAGGTAGAAATGCGTTTTTTTTTTTTTTTGTTTTGTTTTGTATTGGTGAATGAACACAGGTCCTGCTACTGAGCTACACTACTGGTGTAACTTTTTATTTTGAGATAGGGTTTTGCTCAATTCCTAAGTTGCCCAGGCTGGATCTGAACTTCTAGTCCTTCTGCCCCAGCCTCCCAGAGTGCTAGGAGTACAGGAGTTGTCACTGTATCCAACTCAAAATATAATCATTTTTAAAATTTTATTTCATCTTCTGTGCACTATTTGGTGTAAAAAATAGTATCAAGTCCCCAGTGTCCTTGTCCACAGACACTTCGTACTGCACTCGGTTTTCAGTTTCCTGACATCTCCAGTGTACAACACCAATCGCTAAGCTCTTCCTCCTCACTGAAGTACGCGCTCTTCTTTATCCTCGGGCGCCGCGAATCCTCAGAGGTCGAAGGGCCCCCGGTGCTGACTTTCCATTTGTTTTGTTCTTCCATCTTGGCTTGCTGGCAGGCGATGGCTTGGCTGGGGCTGTCCACAGCAAGGTCCTCGCCCTCATCCTCGCTTCCTGCTGGGCCCTCGATTTCTTCCGGTTCAGCAGTTTTCTTTTTCTTTTTCTTTTCTTTCTTCTTTGGAGGCTCACGTTCCCCGAGCATATTCTCTGGACAAGCGTAACTTAGGTGTCCACTTTCCCCACTCTCATAACATTGAGATTTATCAAAGTAGTTTCGCCTTCGGATGAATTCAGCTGCTCTTCCATTGTCAATAGCAATGCTTGCCTTTATCACTCTACCAAATAACTGTTTGCTGTTTGTGGCTCTGGTGCAGGTTTGTGCAGAGCCTTTATCCAAAAACAATATAAACGCCACTCCCTTACTCTTCCTGTGTCTTTGTCTTTCATTATAGTAACCTTCAGAACTTTGCCATACTTGGAAAATATCCGGTATAAGTCACTGTTGGTCAGGGAGAAGGGCAAGTTGGACACACACACTGCTCCTACTCGGAGCCAGGCCTCCACTCATTTCTTCGGGCGGGGCAGCCCGGGTGGTGCCGGCGCCGAGCAGAGGTTCTCGGGCCGCCCCTTGCCCTTTCCTTTAGTCATCGCTGCTCAGAAAGGATTTCGGACCAGAGAGTCTGAATTTCAAGAGAACAGTATTAACCAATCATAAGTTCACCTCATTGAGACAGATGGGTGTTGGGTCTGCCGGTGAAGAGCAGTTGCGTCCTCTGTACTCAGAAGTGCGTCCATCCACATGGACGTTGGCAGTTTTATCCTCCTGACTCTATTGCTTGAGGGACAAGCGAGGCAGGTAGTAGTTATATATTTAAGTCATGAGTCTAGTGCCCCAAGAGGCCAACTGGTAAGGAAAGGCAGGCCCTTTCCATAGGGCAGAGGCCTGAGCCAGAAAAGGCTCTCAAAAGCAGGCCTGAAGGTAGCATGTGTAGATCAGCCGGCCCTAGCTCTGAGGCACGGTCTGAAGCCATCCTGCCTAGTCACTGTTACCGCGGATGCTGCGAGAAGACTCAGAGGTTCCATGCTGGACACTATGACATCTATCCATGCCCACTGTAAATGCCTTTCCTTGGCAAAGTGCTCCGCCTTTCTCCTGAGACATTTTCCTTGCCTCCTCATCTCTTGCTTCTTTTAAATCTGTTTCCCTTTAACCTTTCGTCCCTTCTCCTTCTTCCTGCTTCCAGGGATCTTTGTAATTAAGAGATTTTCCCTCAGTAAAACTGAGTTATCTGTCAGTTGGTTAGACTAAGTAGAAAACCTGCCTCAGGGCTTTGGCAGGCTCTAGCCCGAGTGGCTCATGCCATGCTCTCCTTGTTAGAAAGGGCACAAGTCTTCTGAGATTTGGCTGCTTACTTGTAGTGTTACCAGCAGGAGAAACGAGAGCTTATCTCTGTGATATCATGGGGCTTCTCCATGTTCTAGAATATTCCCCTCCCACCTGCCTGGAACCCCTGTTAGTCCAGCCAGTGGAAACTTCTACCCACCGTATACCAGCTTCCTCACATGAGCTTCACAATTTTGCTCTGAAGGGACTCAATTACCAGAGTCACCAGAGGAGAGCTTTCATGGAGCATGTTCTGCCACATGCAGGAGATGTTTTTCAAGTTTCATATTTTATATTCAAAGTTCACATGCTTTTTATCAGAGTATAACACAAACAAATGCTCTTAACAAAATAGAGCTAGATATAAAATGTGCATGCCTGTGTCTCCAGCCACCAGACAAAGAAAGGGAATATTGTCAGTGTTCAGATATCTTTGTTGGCTTTTCTTCAGGTGACCAAATCCTCGAGGAAGTCAATTTAAAGGAAGAAAGGTTTATTTTGCCTCAGGGTTTCAGAGGTTTTGGTCCATGGAAAGTGGGCTCCAAGCGACAAATGCAATGGAAGGGTATGGTGGGGTAAGCTGTTCACCTCGTGTCTGACAGGCAGCAGAGAGCAGGAAGCACCAGAAAGGATGGGCCAGTGTAGTCTCCAAGGGCGCCCCCACGACTTACTCCCTTCGCCCCTCTCCTCTGCCACTTTTCAATAATTTTATCAAATTGTGATCTCAATGATGGATTATTTGACTGATGAAATAAAACCTTCGTGATCCAGTCACTCCAAAGGCCAATGAGCAAGTAAGCAGTTGACCTAGTGAGGCGTGGGAGGGGGAATGCTACGTAACAGCCCCATCTCCAGACCTCCCAGGCTCTCTTTCTGGGCCACTGACGGCAAACCTTTTATTATTTTATTTTTTAAATTTATTTGTTTGTATTTTAACTTGAAGAGTGGAAAATAGAAGCAAAACAAATAGAAAAAATGACATAAACGGGATCACATACAACAATACACGTTACAAATTTTCAAAACATGGATAGCTAATTTTATATACATATATTTTTTAATAAAACAATCCAGCACAGATCAGCACTGGATTGTTTTATTAAATAGAAGTGGGTTATCCACAGAAGTTGTTGACTTGAGCCATTCACAGCTCAGTATATTGATAAGACTTTATTTTTATTTTTTTAAGATACCTTGACAAGATGGATTTGATAAATTAATACATTGCAAACTGTATTCATAATGTTTTGGAATCATAGAAGGTGCATACATGATATTATACTTACAGACATTATTACACTGTTTGTCTCTTATCAATACATTAAGAGTGTAGCTGTTTGCATATCTTATTTTTTATACCTGAATTACATCAAAGATTCAATAATTAATACTTTCTACCTTGTTATTTTCCTAGTGGTTGTCCATAGTATTAGAAGCTGACATAATATCCTGTCCAACCACCATTACTGCAAATCTTGCCTCTCATAGAATTATGTAGAAGCATGGCATTATCTATCCCCACTGTACTGTCCATACACACACATCATGATTCTTCCTTTCTATACCCCTTCCTTTCTCTACACCTGTCAAAGATGGGCACTCCATTGTCATTCAACTAACTTAGGTGCTTGACCTCGACAACACAATCCAACACAGTTCAGCATTCCACAACAATAGTGAGTTATCCGAAGAAGTTGTTGACCATAGACATTTACAGCTCAGCTTAATATTATGGCCCCATGATGTATACTTCATTTTTATACTTTTCTGCTGGATGGTTAAGACCTAGATAGAGCAAGACTTATATACCAACACATGTACTTCATTTTTATTATGTGGTCAGTGAAGTCCCCT
>PVKA01055541.1:0-10282 GCA_004027165.1 Ctenomys sociabilis
ATTTTCCTTTAAGGATTATATGTGAAAAATTAAGACTGTAGAGCACTAACTCTTCAAATAATTTTATTTAAAAAAGCAAAAGGATAGATAATGATAACAGCATTCTCAGAACACCTTGACATGTAGTCTCTCATCTGATCCACACAAATAAGACCTTTTATTCTTATTTTTAAAATAAGAAAGCTTAGCCTTTAGAGATTCCCCCTGCTCACAGAGCTAATGAATGGTGGAGTTGAGACACAAGTACAAAACTTTCGCTTAGAATATTGCCCAGTAGAGGAAAGGGCACTCAACAAAATCTTGTAGGCGAAAACTAATTTTCCTTTTGAATATACTGAAGAAGTAGAGTCAGATTAAATTAAGTGATTTGTAAATATTGACTTCTTATCTTAGACTCTCCATCAAAGGCATGATACCAATCATAGAAAAGTAGATTTTGATAGTTCTCATGGATTATCAAGAAGAAAAAACTAAACCAGTTGAGAAGGACAAGCAAATAGATGTTTAGACATCATTCGATATGGGGGTAGATTTGGGGAAAAAAGAACATAAACCTTCCTTGTGAGGTTCTGAAATTTGTCTGTAGGGTTACACTCGATATTGAATCATAAGTGCATGTTATGTAAGGTGCTGAAAACTCAATGTTTTCAATTACGATGCACCTTCCACAGTCCCTTCCTGGCTACAGATGGATTGTCCTGAAGGCATATATAGATACTTTATCAAGAGGTCAATTTGATATATGGTATGATAGAATATATGCTGAGCTGTATTTGAATCATAAAGTTATTCCACTCGTGTGGCATTGGTCAGTTTGTAGGCACACAATCGGATATTTTCACCCAACAAATGGACACATTGCAGAGATCTTAAACCTGGAAAAGTCACTCTGTCTTTGAGAACATCTCTTCAGATAATTATTTTTTTTCCAAGGTCACTCAGATTTCAAACATTTAATTATCTAGAAGACAATTAGTGATTGGCATTAAAATACACTGAATCTACGCATGGTTTAAATGGGTATTTTAGGAATCACTAGAGCTTCTCAATTAAATTCAGGGAATATTAATAATATCCCTTTTTTACTTAATTTATTATATTCAACTGAGTGATCAGATATATGTAAAGAACTATACTAAATGTAATAGGGAATCTCAGGGTAAAAAAATAGTCACCAATCAGGAGAAGGATGGAGAAGGGTGAAAAGCTATTCAAATATGGATATGATCAAAACATTATGAGTGTGTGAATCCACAATGTTCTGTATATTTATATGCACTAATAAGAATTTATGTATATATATATATGATAGATAGATAGATGATAGATAGATAGATAGATAGATAGATAGATAGATAGATAGATAGATGATAGATAGATGACCCTGCTCTAAAGGAATTCATTCATTTAATAAGAGATTCTACATAGGTTTATGAAAGACTACACCTGAGAGAAAATAACACTGAAAATAGGGCAAAACTAAAAATATCTGCTCTTGTTTGCTACACTCAAATTGCCTCCAGTCAACTACAAAAATTACTCTTAGGTCTAGACTGAAGTAGTGGTGATATTAGCACCTACTAACACAGATGACACCAGGGATCTTCCAACAGGTCACATTTTACTTAGGAATCAAGGTTCTCTTTCATGACCACTTCTCCTTCCTGGTTGTTTCTACCTGCATGTACATAGCATTTTCTAGCTTCTCCACTCTCCACCGAGCTTTGCCTTGCCCTATGGGATCTGTTCTCCCTTGCTATCTGACCCTTTACCTGGGTTTACCCTGCTGCCCTTTCATGACATACAGCATATATGCTGTATCAGGCTGCTGGCTAGGCTTCTGATGCTTGGCCCTGTGTGTCACTGGCCCTTGCATCTGGCTCACTCTTGCAGTTATCTCTGTCTCAGGCTTTTCAATCCAGACCTGATGGGAGATACAGACATGAAATTGATCAGTGCACTAAAGTGTGTTGAATACTGTGACAGTGCAGGATTCTTTAGGAACTTGCAGTGGTAACAAATCCAATCCAGTTGTTTGGACAGAGATAGTGAACCTGTATCTGTAAAATGTTTGAATTCAAACTTTTTGAAATTAAGGTTCATCTGCACTTAATCATAAACAGATCAAAATTACCAAAAAAAAAAAAAATACACAAATAATAAAAATGTGTGTTGATAATTAGAAGCAACTACTTTCTGAGAACTTCATGTTAAGGTCCCAATATAGTATAGTTAAATATCTAAGCATGACAAAGAATTTCAGACATCAAGTTAAACTTTGAACTCAGTTTTTTAAGACAAAATTCTTCAAATCTTTGTCAGGGTCTTTAATATATACATTGAACCAATTTCAGTGCAAGAGCAGGAGACATAAAAAAATGAAAAAAGATTAACCCTTAGAAAGTTTCCAAATAAACTTCTCTTCTGGAGGGCTAACAACCTAAGTTTGTAGATCAAGAATTGGACAAAAGGAAGGGCTGCAAAGTTAGCCAACATTTTGGCCCTCACCTTTCAAGGTCAGTGAAGACTCAGGACATAGGAGAACCTGTACTGTAACATCATGTAACTCAGTAGTGCCCAAATTTTCTGATCAAGGGGATTATGGAGCCACAGAGGAATGCAATCAATGATGTAGTTTATGCCTAAGGAGAATCATATGGAGAGAAAACATTCTCTCAGGCTTTCACAGAGAGCAAATTGATCAAGCGATGGCCATGACTCATCCACATGGCTGACACTGACAAAGGATCTATAAAGTACAGTTCAGGATTACAGGATAAACCTTGAGGGTTCTTGACTGACCTTATCAGATACAAAAGTTACATTTCTTATTATATAGGTCTCGCTTTATCTTTGTCTTAACCATCCAGCAGAAAAGTATAAAAATGAGGTATATAAAGTAAATCCATATTAATATACTGAGCTGTGAATGGCTCAGGTCAACAACTTCTGTAGATAACCCACTATTATTGTGGACTGCTGGACTGTGTTGGACTGCTTTGCTGAAATAATGCACCTATAGTATTTAGATGCCAATGGAATACCCATCTCTGATAGAAATAAAAAAAGGAGCTAGAAAGGAAGGACCATTTTGTATCTGAATATACAGAATAGTTAGGGTAGATATACAGCTACTTTCACTTAACTCAATGATAAGAAAGATTTGTACTAACAGTGTTTGGATAGGATATCCTGTCTGCTTCTTGTATTATGGATAACCACTAAGAAGAAAACAATGTACAATGTATTAATTATTGAAGCTATCCTATTAATCAGCTTTGAGACTATCTCCTTGATATTTGTTTCTCAATAAAAAAAATTTTTTTAAGTTTCCAGCCAGATGAGAAATACAGACATAAAAAGTAATTGAAAACTATATGATGAATGCTGTGTTAGAAACAAACTCAGGGTTCTATGCTCACTGGAGTAAGAACCTCCCTGAGAGCAGATTTGGAATAGGAAGGGAGATCAGTAGAGCTTTCTGGGGGTGGGGGCTCTCTGCGAATGATCTGGATAGAGCCAGGCCACCTGAGCTCCATGAAGATAGAAGACATAGGAAGATAGCAAGGCTCAGCAAAGGAAAGGCAGAAGAGGAGAGCAGGAGATGATCACAAAGGCCTTGTCTGTCCCAACAAGAGTGGACAGAGCACTGCGGGTAAGGAGGAGTGAGGAAAGGACACTGAGTGTGTATGTAAGACTTGCACTTTATGAAAAATAATCACTTTGGCAGTAGGGTAGATGAGTGGATAAGTCATTATGAAAACTGAGCCAGTGCATCTGATGTAGAGAAATATGAAAATACTGTCCGGCTCCATTCCAGAGCCAAGGCAAAATGGGTTGGGAAAAACCAGGTAACACACTAAAAACAAGGACAGCCTCTTCAGCACAGCCCCTTCAGAACTTAGTTAACCTCACACCTTCTTTTCAATCTATAGAACTTCCCAGGACCACAAACACTAGGATTCAGGGTTCTAGTTATCTTTTTGCAAGTCTTTAATACTCTCAGCCCAACACTGAAAGTTTCCACTTTTTCTCCAACTCCACTTCACGTATGTGCTAGAAATTGTTCATCAGTTATGTCCTCTGCTTGCAGAAGATGTGAAATGCATCAGATCTTGCATTGGGCCCCATTTTTCTTCTTGCACCATTGACCAGGACTTTATTAACTTCAGAAACAGGTACAGTAATCCAGCTCAGAAATTATGAGGGTATAAACCAAGGAAGAAAAGTCATAATAAAAACAGGAGTAGAGTGTCATCTTAAAGAAAATTATCCAGAGTCTTGGAAAATGGAAATGGAAAAAGAAGGTTGATCTTTGGGTGATTCTGTATTAGTTCTCTGCCTGATAACTCCGTTGCATGGTGGTAGTAGTGGCAAGCCTTTCTAGTCAGTAAATTATTCTAAACAAGGAGATAAACCAGACTTGAGAGACACATGTAAGCCAAGCTATGGGAAGAAGAGGCAGAAGCAACACAAGTTCAAGCCCAGTCTAGGCCACTTAGTGATAAACCTGTCAGTGAAAGAAAATAGAATATAAAAAATAAAATACACTGGAGAAGGCTTAGGATGTAGCTCAGTAATAGAGGCACAAATACATAGAGAAAGAGAGAGAGACAGAGGCAGAGAGAGAATACTTCCTCTGAGGGTTATAGATTTTTACTAGTTTTCAGTGCATAACACTAATCATCTTCCATTAGAGATGGCTTAGTCCTTGTTACCCCTTACAAAAAAGAAACCAAATCTTCACACAGTCCTTTCTAGCTCTGAAATTCTATCTTTAGGCTTTACACTCCGTGCTAAAACTTACATTCTGCAATAGCAACATTTGATCCTGTGGGACCAGTTTATGAGAATTATGACCATTGAATTTCTTGTTGTATGAGTGTGTGATCTACTTATTGTTTCTCTTTTCTTTCCATTGCATGCTGAACTCAAGAATTAGTATTGGGAAAGGAAATTCATTGCAGAATATTTCAGACTAGTTCATTTTCTTCTAAACCTAAACATTATTGAGCACAAGGTGAGCCTAGTGCTTACTACCAAGAACCTGCTTCAAAGGAGTTGTCCTAGATGGTCCTCTCCTGGAATGGGTGATTAATCCCAGGCAAGCTATGATGGAAAATTCTGTACTGAGTCCAGAGGTCACACAAAGAAATGCATATGTCTCAACCCTGGAAAAGCATCATCTACATTCCAGAAACAAACTGTTTTGGAAATGTCATCCCTCAGAGGAGTTCATGCCAAACTCAGTTAAAGTCATGGTAATAAAGAGTGTGGAAAGATGACACAAATAGCTTGAAAGAACCAGAAAGTGGTAGAACTGAAAGAGCTATCATAGACAACTCTAACTCCTTCATTTACAATGGAGGAAACCAAGGTCCAAAAAGTTAAATCAACCAACTTGCAGTGTTAATAGAATTGTTCCCAATCTTCCCCACTGCAGGCTCAAATTTCTCACTATTACGTACTATCACTTCATGAAATTCTGAGGTTGTATGTAGCAGTGCACTTTGGCTAAGATTCAGGTATACTAGTGTATAGTTAGGCGCCCTCCTGTCCAGAAGTCATCTGTGTGCATCAGGCTATTAAGGGTAACTGCAGTGGAATGTTTGTAGACACTTAGATAAGAATCTACTTGCATCCCTTTATTAGGCTGGGGCCCAGGACCTCCAGGGAAAAAACTTGAACTGTGTCCATAATTGAAGTCTAGACAAACACAGACACTTCTGATAGATTGGGAAGGCCTCAGGGGAAACCACACTCTAAAAAAGACATAACCAGGCCACCAATGGAAAAATTACCATAAGTGGGGAGGAGTCTTGGAAGAGATAGAATTAGCATCAGCATGAAAGCCTGATTGGTAGAAAAGGAGCAGTTATTCTGGGTATAGCTTCAAAACACTCTCCATCTACCCCCCTCAGCCCTCTGGGTATCTGTGTATTGAAGGCAGAGGAATGTTCCATAAAAACTAGAACATCCAACAAATGAAGCACTTAAAGACACCTGCACTTCTGTTGAGAAAATGACCCCCAAAGAGGGCTCATGAAAAACGTTAACACTTTACCACATGGAAGTCGAGAAACTGAATCAAGGGATCCCTCGAATAGTACAAGACAGAGGATAGAGAACACGTCTCTTCACCAGCAAGCACCTCAGAGAATATAGATAGGCAGAAATAGAGAGAGAAGGTCCAATCAAATGGTAGGAAGAATAGTCAATATGAAAGTGGAAAGTGGAGGCAGAAAATCAATCATGACTTTTCCAGCGGTGTCCACAGTCAAGCTGACTGGTGTCATAATGGCAGGCAGTGAGAGTACAAACCCCATAGCGCAGGAGTGAAGAGGGCATCAGCACCCTGCAACTATCAACAGCACAGCAGAAATGCCAAAGCCAATCACATTTTAATAGATTCACAACATCAGCATGGCATAAACCACCCTGCTGGGCTGACTCCACAGGCCTCAAGGGGAGACAAGGGCTCTATTAGGTTGGACAGGCACCCAGGTTGTCCAAAGACCATGCTTGGAAGGCAGCTATCCTCACCACTATACCACCAATGCTTTTTTTTTTTTTTTTCAGAACCGGGGATTGAACTCAGATCCTTGCACTTGCCAGGGAAGTGCTTATTCTACAGAGCCATCTCCCTGCCTACTGGATTATATTGGAATGTTTTGCTGAATTCACACACCTACAGTAGTTAAATGACAATGGAATACCCCTCTCTACAAAACTAAACAAAGGGGATATAAATGAAGGACCATTTTGTATCTGTATATTCAAAATAGAATATATATACAGTTACTTTCTCTTAATTCAGTGGATAGAAAGATTTATACTAATAGTGTTTGTGGACAGGATATCATGTCTGCATCTTGTACTATGAATAACCACTAAGAAGACAACAGTATGCAATGTATTAATTATTGAAATTGTCCTACTAATCGGTTTTGAAACTCTCATTGCTCTTTCTCAATAAAATGATTTTTAAAAATAAAGACAAATAAAAAATGTATTTAATAAATAAATATCCTGCATTTGAAAGCAGGGCATTAGGGTATGAGTTCTCAAAAGAAAGGATTTCCTATGTACATTTATTATACCCCTGACACTCAGTAAAGGTTTCAACTAAACCTTCACTGAATGAATGTTTTAAAAATTGAACAAGGTCTAATGAATGGTTTTAAAGGCAGTTATCATTAACAAATCGTTTATGAATCTTTCCCATTTTAGTATAAAGGTCTCTATTTTTCTTTTGCACTACAAACCCTTGCTATGCCTGTCCTTCTCCTCTGAGGAACTACAGTTGTCAAAATTCTTGTTGAATCATGGTGTCTAAAGGCCAACTCACCTTCCACCTGTAGTCAGCATGAGGAACAACCAGCACCCTTATCAGGACTCAGTGATGTTTACAAAACAAGGTAAGATCTCAATAACTCATTCTAGAAGGCAAATAAAACTTTATAGATTACACTTATGTTGAACAAAATCTTCTACAAAGGACTCCATCTTGAATTGAGATGATTGAATTTTTACACTTAATTTTAGTATTTTTATCTTACTGCCACTTAATTTTGTTGTTATTGTTTGTTTGTTTTGAGACAGGGTCTCACTATGCAGTTCAGGCTGGCCTTAAGCTCACTTTGTAGCTCAGGATGGTCTTGAACTCACAACAATCCTCCTGCCTCAGCCTCCCGAGTGCTGGGATTATAGACATGAGCCACCATGCCCGGCTTGCCACTTAATTTTGTCTTGCTTTTGTCACTCCATTGCCCTAATCTGTCAAAAAAAAAAAATCTTTGGACCCTTCATCTGTCTCTCCCAACTTTGTATCATCTGAAATTTTTTCAGAGGCTTTTCATGTCTTCTTTCCAATTCGATAATTAAAATATTAAGCATCACAGTGACAGAGGCAGAGCCAGAGACTATCGATCTTGTACGATTCTTGAAATTGACACAAAAATTTTAAACATTTTTGAAGTGTATCATTGTATCAACTATTAATTCACCTGTTTTCTCATTCAGCCTTGTATTTCCTCTTGTCAGAAAAGATATTAAGAAAGAACTTGATGTGTTAGAAAGAATTCAGACTAGCAGTTCTGAGTTTACTCCAACTCTATCTGTCACAAATTATATGAGCTGGTGGTATAGCTCAGTAGACTAAGAGTTGCTTAGGTAAGCACATGAGGTCAGAGTTCAATCCCCGGCTCTGTATGCTGCACTGACCCCACCTTCAGGTGCACTGAGCCAGCGATGGAGTATGGTTATCATGGTATGTGCCTGTAATCCCAGCACTAGGGAGGCAGAAATGAGGAGAATCACTATGAATCTGGGCTGTGTAGTAAGACCCTGCACAACAAAAAATAGCCAGGCCAGGGAGATGGCTCAGTGGAATAAGTGCTTCCCTGGAAAGTACAAGGGCCTGAGTTCAATTCCTGGCCTGGCTCTGCAAAAAAAAAAAAAAAAAAAATTATATATATAGTTAATCTCTCTGGTTTTCCTTTTCTCATTTACAAAAAATATGATTTCTAAGGTCCTTACCAGTTCTACAGTTCTATACTTCCTGGTATTCATTTATAATACAACATTTTCAATAACAATAAACTGAAAGAGTAAAACAAATTGGTTTGATATTAATTTCTATCAGTGAACTTGTACGGTTCTTAGAGAAAAATGGTGGTTTTTCTAAATTTCTAAAGCTATTTATTATTTCATTCTACAGAGTCACAATTACATGTCCCCTCAGAGGCCAATGGAGTCTACAAAGGTCTGACTTTAGCTGAAGTGCAGAATTCTAGGACAGGACCATGTCCACCTTGGAGAGTTAAATGAATCAACATCAAAGTCTTCCACTTGAAATTGCTGAAATCTATATTTTCCATTATAAAAATTGTCTTCTGAAACCTTTTGACAGTGTTCAATATTATGCTTTGAAGTTTAGACAATGGAACCCAGATCCCCAGTGCAACAGGGTCAAAAGGTAGGACCTACAGGAATTTGTCACCTTTTGGGAGAAAGTGAATAGATGAACGTGATTATCACAAAAGTTAAAATTACATTGGTGGTGTTTTGTACTATGAAGGGGAGTTTGGTCCCCTTTTCTCCTCTTACCCATGGAGTATGTTCTGCCACATTATGATGCATCAGAAAGGCTCAAATTTGTATGCCTTACAATTTATTATTTATTTATTTATTTATATGTGTTTGGTACAGAGTCTCACTATGCAGCTCGGACTTGTAGTGATCCTCCTGTTTCCAACCTCCTCAGCGCTAGGATTACAGGAGTGCACCACCATGCCAGACTCAGGGGCTCACTAGGCGCAACCAAGGCAGAGTTGGTATGGCGTGCCGTACCAGGGATTGAAACTAGATCATTGAGCTTGCCTAGGCAAGTGCTTAGACTACTGAGCTGCCTCCACGGCCCTTTATGGTAGAATTTTTAAACTTTGAGTATACAGCTGAAGAGACTTTACCACGCTGATAAAATGGTAAAGTTGATAGCTGTATAGCTATGACCACAATCAAATTTAGATCATTATTGTTATCCTCAAAACTCTCGGCCCATGAGCAATCATCTCCTAGTTCCTCCACTCAATCCAGGCAACCACTGAACTACTCTTTATCTTCATAGATTTTACTACTCTGGGAATTTTTAAATTCAAATTAGACCATGCTCATAGCAACAATAAAAACCTTAACTGATCCCAAGAAATGAGACTATGCAAAGTGATCTCTCACACCATATTGGGGTGAAAGTAGAAAGCAATAGCAGAAACTTACTTAGAATACAGTAAGATGTTTCCTCTCTCTTTTTCTTATTAACTTTTTTCATACAGGGAGACAAATATAAATAGTTGGATGCTCTTTTGCTTTTACTTACTCATCTGTCTTCAGGTTTTTGTGTATCTTTAAATCGTTTCGTTTTGTTTTTCTAATAAGGGAGATTGAGCCTAGGATTTTCTACGTGTGAATTGAGTGCAATGTTATGAATGTACATCTCCAGCTCTTTTAAATTTTATTTTTGAGAAAGTGTTTTGCTAAATAGTCCGGGATGGTATCCAACTTGTGACCTTCTTCCTCAGCCTCTTGATTATCTGGGATACAACTGTGTGGCCCAGGCCCAACTTGGCTTTCAGTTGTTTAGTATTCCTTGTTTTAAATAGAGAAGATTAAGGAAAACATAAATTTGGCAGGTTTATGTCAGGTTCCACAGCTATTAAAATAACTTCCTTTGCTCTTAATATAACAAACTTCTAGCATTTCTTCTATCTCCATATTACCTTTT
>PVKA01055542.1:0-10282 GCA_004027165.1 Ctenomys sociabilis
TTTTTTTTTTTTTGGCAGAACTGGGGATTGAACTCAGGCACTTGCACTTGCCAAGGAAGTGCTTACATTGAGCCACCTCCCCGGTCCCCATTGTGATATTTTTAACAAAAGTGTGCATTATAAAAATACTAAATCAAGCTAACAAATATAACTAATGCCTTGACTACTTATTGCTTAGGGGTTAAGAACATTCAAAAAAATTTTTTTAGTACTAGGGATTGAGTCTAGGATCTTTGAACTGTGCTATATCCCTAGCTTTTAACAAAAAAAAAGTACATAGTCTTATAAAAGTTGCCCAGGTTGAGCTTGTGATCCTCCTGTCTCAGCCTCCCAGAGTGCTAGGATCACAGGCATGCACCACCATGCCCAGTTTAAAATCTATTTTGATAGTGTGTTATTAACTATGACAGCCATGCTGTGCACAGGTCACTAAAGTTCATTCTTTCAATAACTAACTATTTGTGCCCTTTAACTACTTGCCTTTCCCAGTCTCCCCACTCTGGTAATCACTTTTCTAGTTCAACTTTCTTAGATCCCACATAAAAGCAGAATCATATTTTTCTTACTTGCCTGGATTGTTTCAGTGTTTTCTTCCAACTTCATCCATGTTGTTGCAAATAAGAGAATCTCTTTCCAAGACTGAATAATATTCCATTCAGTGTATTCCTTGACTTTCATTATCAGCTGGTGGACACAGAGGCTGATTCCATATCTTGGCTTGAGAACAATGCTGAAGCAATAAGTACGAGAGTGAAGATAGCTCTCTGACCTACCAATTTCTGTTCCTTTCAGTATTTACCCAGAAATGGGATTGCTGGACTACATGGTAGTACTTTAGTATTTTAAGGACCTTATATATTGTTTCAAAAAATGGACCCAATTTACATTCCTACCAACAGTGTGTAGGGAATTTTCTTGTCTTGACATGTTCCTGATACTTCATCTTTTTTTTTTTTTTTTTTTTTTGCAGAACCGGGGATTGAACTCAGGCCCTTGAGCTTGCCAGGGAAGCGCTTATTCCACTGAGCCATCTCCCCTGCCCCACTTCTTCATCTTTTAACTTATTTCGTAATGCAAGGAACAGGTCCTTGGGTCTCGTGCACCCTAGACAGGCACTGTACCTGTTTCACCTTTATGGAATTACTTTTCCAAAGGTGTGAGGTAAAAATCTCATGATTTTGATTTACATTTCCCTAATAATTAGATATTAAGCATTTTTTCCTATATCTGTTGGCCATCTGTATGTCTCCTTTTGGGAATGTCTGTTTAGCTCCTTTGCCCATTTTAAAATGGGTTGCTTTCTCACTATTGAGTTCCTTATATAATTTGGACATTAGTCCCTAACTGGACATATACCTTTGATAAGTTCTCCCAATATGAACTTTGCTTCTTCACTGTTGTTTCCTTTGCTGTGCAGGAGTTTTTGTTTGTTTGTTTTGTTGTTTTTGTTCATTTGGTTGTTTTCTATAAAATGCAATCCCATATTTCTTATTTTCTTGCCTGCACTTACAGGGACTTATGAAGGAAACCATCTGGAATATTTCCTCTACGGTTTATTCTACTAGTTTTGCTATTTCAGGTATTATACTGAAGTTTGTAATGCATTTTGTACATTCCCCGGGTCTGTACCTGAGGCCTTGCCAATGTATCCTAAATTAAGCAGGCTACACAATGATCTCAGGAAAGTGCATGTGACTAGGACTGCTAACAGAACACAATTCTGGGTTAGGCTGTCTGGTGAAGAGAACCTGTTTTCCCTTGCAGGATGGTGGTGGTATGCCCGTTCTAGAGCTGTGGCCCTTTCTGGACTAGAGATAACCTCCTTCAGAGTGAGACCAGCACAGTAGAAAAGAAGCAGCACTGCACCCCTGGGGCTAGCCATGCCTGAAGCTACCCATCTCTGGGTCTGTGATGACCATTCTTCTTCAGGTAAGACTAGCTGGTGGGTGGATTTTTCTATTTCTTGTCCTGGATGATACTGCCCAAGAAGTCTCATACCACTACACTGTCAAGGTTAGATCACCACCCTTAAATGGTCTCATAACTGATGTGTAATTCCACTATTATTTGTGATTTATTACTGTACAGTCAAACCATTATTGGGGTGTGCCTAAGTTCTCCCCAGCCTGAGCACCCCTACCTCTGGGGAGCAGGGTGGCATCTACCTGGTGCTGACACTGCGGTGTGCATCGTGCAGCATCTGGGGAGTGGTTGCACTGCATTCTTCTCTGGATCCCAGAGCCCAGCACAGGGGCAGCTAGGCCCAAAGGAGAGAATGGGAGAAGCAGATGGAGACCTGTGCAGTGAGCAATGAGCTGGTTGGCTTCCAAGCCAGAGAGGCCCAGTTCAAATTCCAGCTGGGGGTGATCTACAACAAAGACTCTACCCTCCTGAGTTCCAGCCTTACCAGCCAGGAACCTCACAAAGCTGTTGAGAGTGAAATGAAATAACTTCAAGTACCTGACACCTACGAAGTGTCCCTGCTGTGCAAAACAGTGCAAGTGGATGGAAATGTCCCACCAGAGGCCTCAGGTTCTGCTCAAAGTCAGGGCTTCTGTACAGAAGATACAGGAGCCCAGAGTGGCCAAAAACACTTTATTCAGTCCTGGAGGGCAAGTCACTTTTAGTCACTGGATGGCCGAGATCTGACCAGGTAAGGTCGGTAGGTGTCAGGGGCTAGCAGTTGTAGGGCGAATTCGGTGATGACAGCAGTAAGTCCCCAGACACGGTGTGGTCCATGCAGGAAGACAGGCAGTGTGTAGCTGAAGTGGCCATGCTGGCAAAAGTGGGTATAACCCTGATTCTGCATCTGCAGCAGGTGTGCCAAAGGCAGCACAAATACCTCTTCCACCTGTGGGCAGGAGGCAGAGACAGGGTGGACAGAAGACCAGCCTCTGTATCCTTCCCAGTGGATCAGCCCACTCCCCTGGGGTATCCCATTCACCTCATCAGGATTGGGCCTGAGGTTCTGAAGATCCAGCTGGCCCACACTGGCAAGCACTGGAACCACAGTGGCCTTTGTCTGGGGTGAGAGGAGGGTAGGCAGTCAGGGAGGCATGGCTGCAGCTGGACTTTGGGTTGCAATGGGGAGTCTGTGAGGTAGACCCTACTTGCCATACAGAGGCTTATGGTTCACCAGCCCCTGTCCTTGTCCTCAGCCCATCCATACTGACTGACTCTGGGTCCCAATGCACTAAGCCTCTGCAGATGTCCCCACTTAGGACCTCCTGCCCTTCCCTTTATTGTCCTAAAATCTCCAATTTTTCATTCAAGACCAGGATCAATCCCTGCCTACCCTGTGAAGCTTTCCTCCATCCCTGTTCCCAGCTGAGCAGAGCTGGCTTACCCCTTCACCTGGAGCTACCTCCAACAGTTCCCTCCCCCTGGTCGTTGCCAGAGGATGAAGAACTGTCTGTCAGGCAGGTGCCAAGGCACTGTGCCACACTCTGAGTCTGTAGAAATCTTTGACTCCTTGCCTCTGAGGTTCTAATTCCCAGCCTAGGGAAGGTGCAGGGTGAGGGGAGGGTGGCCTGGGGCCTGGTGGCTTACCTGGTCATACACAGGCCTCATGACCCCCCACACATGCTCCTTGGGCACAGCTAGGCCCAGCTCCTCCTGAGTCTCCCGCAGTGCTGTGTGCACCACATCCTGGTCAGTAGGGTCACACTTGCCGCCTGGGAAACTGAACGGGCACAGGGAGTGTGGTCCTTGGGCTCTTGAAGAGGTGGGGTATGAGCCATGCCAGAGGCTAGCAATCTGCCTAAGCATCAGCCTTTGCCACTAGTGTGCTGTGAGGCCTGGAAGAAGCTAAAAGCAGGGGCCGGTTCATTTTCCTGAGCAACAGGGTAAGGAAGAGACCCTGGGTACTGTAGGATATAAGGGTCTGGCAGCAGGGACAAAATCCTGGGGCTCAGATGCCCCACTGGAAGGTGCTGATGGCTGATCCGACCCTGTCAATTAGCCAAGGCGGCCCTCAGTTTGTCCTGCGATCTAGACTTGATTCTATAGCAGTCGGTAGGGGGCGGCATCCTGGCTTTTCAGAGGCTGAAACAGCTCAGAGAGGAGTACCAAGCAGCCCAAGACTGTGAGCCGGGACATCGTGCTCCGGTAGGGCCACCGGCGAGGAGAGACAAGGGTTCCTGAGTCCTTGCCGCAGTCGCGTGCTGTCAGGTTCTCCCTAGACCCACTTTACAGAGACCGAAACCGAGGCTCGGAGGGACTATATGCCTTTCCCAAGGTCCCTGGCGTCTCCGGGGCTCGGAGCCAGTGTACCTGACGTCCCCTTTGTGCCTCCCGGCCAGGCGACTGGAGCGCAGCGTATACAGCAGCGCGGGGACGCCGCTCACGAAGCACAAAGGCACGAGCACCGCGGCCGCCGCGGGTCGAGCGCGGAACCGGGCTGTGGTCTCTATCAACAGCTGTCGGCAGCGCCGCTCGCCCTCCGCGGACAGAGAGTCGAGCAGCATGCCTGCGCGGCGGGGACACCGAGGACACTAGCCGGGGAGCCAGGGGCGGGGTGAGGGGCCTGCGGACCGCGAGGGGGCAGGGCCTCGCATGCAGCCGGAAGGAGTCGGAGCGGGAGCACCACTGAAGCCTGCGAGGAGCCGGAACCAGGCGTTACTCGGCGCTGCCTGAGCCGGAAAATTTTCTCTTAGGCACCGGGGCGTGGCCTCGCGGTTTGGCGGGGGGCGTGGCCGGAAGGAGGAAGGCTAAGGGTCTGGCCGAAGCTTGGCCTTCCGGGAGGTTAGGTGATGTGTCTCGGAGGGTCGGGTACCAGTATTCTCTGAACCTCTCACCAGATGTGGCCTGGCACCAGATGCGGCCTATCGACCGGCTCAGACCTGACTGTCAGGTTCGGGAATTAGGATACCTGGCACCCTCGCCCCAAGAGTGTCCGACCTTGGCTTGAGAGCTCCATAGGAAGAGCTCCTGGATGTGCAGAACCCAAAGAGTCGAGCTTCTGGGTGGCACGCGCTCCCCCCAGAACACGCCTCTGCTTGCCGGAGTCTTAATCAGATCCTCAAATCCTTAGCTTCCTCCCCACCCGGTGGTCACTGCCTTTCATTTTTCTACACCCTTTGAGAACTAGCTGGCCCCAGCCTCGCTCAAAGCGCTTGAACATGGAATGGTATATGTCAGCCGCCATACTTTGCAGTGTGATTTTCAATTCGTTGTGTGCCTCTTTGGGCCAGTTTCAAACCTCATCTGAGCACACAGTGAGAACCCCATCTTCCCTTGTAGGGCTGTGCTATTTGGCTGGTGTCACCACCTTTATTGTAACTGAGTTCCAGGAATGTGGAAGCCACTGGACAGCTTCGTGATGCATACAGAGCTGGTTTGGAGACTGTCAGGTCTAGGAATTCCTGAGGATACAAGTGCTCTGATGACTCATGCCAAATGGTTTAATTTTGAGGACAAGGGAGAGGTATAACTGGGTTTGGAAGAGTCACACCAAAGGCAGGAGGGGAAGGATTCTTAGTTGCTGGGGTGGGAGGTAAAAGGCCTGGTTCCAATCCTGGCAAGCTCCAGCTTGGCCATGACTGGGCAGGTAGCCTCTGAGGCTTCTAGCTGCTGTGAGAGGAGTCTGCAGAGCAGGGGTTGGGAAGGTGCAGAGGCTGATTCACAGGGGCTGTGGGGAATAAGGGGTGTGGGGGGGAGGGGGTTGTCCAGAGTAGGAGGGCTTCCCCAGGGCTTCTACCATCATTGAGAGTCCTGCCCAGGCCCCAGGCACATGGTGGTGGACAGTAGCCCCAGCCCAGTTGTGAAGGTCAAGCCTCCCTGGTTCCCCTCAGCCCGGTTGTTGGGGATGGTATACGGTGCTGATCGGGTCCTTGGGATCCCAAAGTGGTTTGGGGCTCCTGGGTATGGGGCCTGGTAAGTGAGGGGCCTATAGGTGGCTGGGGGAAGCAGGGCCTCAGGAGGAGGCAGCAGCTGTTGGTGGAACCGGGCAGGGGTCCTGGAGGTGGAGGCCGAAGTTTTGTTGAGATCTGAAGGAGAAAATGGTCCAAGTGGATCCTAGGCCTCAGCTCATGTCCTCAGCCTCCCTCCCAGCCTTACTCTGTCTCCTTCCCTACCTCTGTGGTCCTGAGTTGCCAGTCTTGGCCTAGCTTAGCTTTTGCCCTTGCTTTCTTCTCTGTCTAGAATTTCTTCCCCTCCCCTTTCCAAACTCTTCCCAGTCTTCCCAGTCTGGCTCAGCTGGGAAACCAGCTGTCTCCTCCAAGCAGCCCACCTGGCATCCCTCTCTTCACTCTCAGCCCCTGGTCCCTGCCTTGTTCTCTTTCCACTGAGCCTCATATTGTCTTAGGAATAGCTGCCTCTTTGTGTCCACTGCGGTGCCAGTGGGCTTGCTGAGCATGCTGAGCTTCTTAATTTCCTGGAGGCCCTGTGGCTCTGCCCACTGTGTCTGGGTGGGGACATTACCTTTGTCCTGCTCTTGGGGGCG
Organism: Ctenomys sociabilis; assembly: GCA_004027165.1. Lineage (NCBI taxonomy): Eukaryota > Metazoa > Chordata > Mammalia > Rodentia > Ctenomyidae > Ctenomys > Ctenomys sociabilis. The sequence continues at coordinate 6,443 of PVKA01055542.1, forward strand.
CTTCAGCACGCAGGCACTGAGGCTGCTGTGACTCCGGGTTGGGATATGGAGCAGGGGCCGTGGAGCAACAGGCCTGAAGATGGGACAAGCACGAAGCAGGGCAGAGAGTCAAGGTGAAGAACTCAGGCCAGGGGTAGCAGTCAGTCAGGTAGGACCCCAGGACAAGGCAGAGGGTGTGCTCCTACAATAGGGCGAGGGGTTGAGGGCTTAATAAATGTTTGGGGTATAGATGGGAGGCTGGAGTTAGGGCAGCTGAATGGAACATTGGAAACCAAACAGTACCAGGAATCCGGGTCACTTTCTCTGAAGCCCTTGGCAAATGGATTGCTGGCGATTTTCAGCTGGGTGATCTATCGAGAGAAAGCACAGTTATAGGCTGGTACTGAACCAGTAAAGGATTATGGGGCCCAGAGTTGGCTACTCTGTCCCCCTGGGACCCAGAAACTCGAGCTAGTAGAGGAAGGCAGGGTAATGCCAGAGGTAAATGCTTGGGGTGATAGGCCAGACGAGTGGCCTAAAAGCTTCAGGCCTCAGTCTCTACTCTTGTAAAAATCACCCTGGCCAGACGCACCCGGTGGTTCTGATAGGCTGTCACAGCTGTGAACTGGGTCTCAGTGAAGATGAAGGACTTGAAGTTCTCCTGGGCATAGCGTTCACTGTCCTTGCGAGGGTCCACAAAGACCACGTGGAAGCGTGGCTGGTAGCGGTGCATGGAGTTGAGAATGATCTGTGGAAGGGGTGGAGCTGTGTTCAGGGGGCAGGGCCATTGCAAATCCCGTGACTTTAGAGTCTGAGCTCCTTGGTGCTTGAGCGTCTTTGCCTGCTGTCATCCATAATCCACCTCCCAGCTTTGCCATTGGAACTGTCCAGAATCTGACCATTGCCCCATCACTGCCTCCATACCACCCAGACACTATCACCTTTCCTGAATTCTTCAGCCCTACTCTGACTGACCTCCCAACCTCCACCTCACCTGTGTGCTCACCAGGACTCCCCTGGTTTACACTCACCCTGTAGAGGAAAAATCTGCCCTCAACCTTGGGCGATAAGCCCTAACCAATGTCTTCATGCTACAGCCACACATGGAGCCTCCTTTTGGTTCCTCCAGCCTTGGGGGCTTTGTGCTTGCTGTCTCCTACACCTGGAGCAGCTCCCCCTCTCATATGCATAGATTTTCTCTCTTCCTCAGGTCTCAGTTCAAATATTACCTCATCTGCCTATTTCCCACTCCCCTGGCGCCCATTTATGTTTATCACTTATCACTATCTATGACCGAATTTAGTATCTCTTGGGCTTCTACTTTTCCATCTACCCTTGCTATGAGCCTGGCAAAGGCAGGAATCTGTGTGACAAAGAAATTGACAGGGCTGTATTCTAGCATCTACAGTCCTGGCCTGTGCCTTCTGCCCTGGGAGTAAGCTTCCCAACCCCCGCCCACTGCCCACCTGCCTGGACAGTTTTGTGTGGCATCCAGCCCCAGCCAAGAGAGCTTGACCAGCAGTAGTCGGCAGGGCTACTGGATGCTAAGAGCACTGGGCACATGGAAGGCAAGGCTAGCTAGACTTTATCACTGTCAGGGCCCAGCACTCCACCTCAGCTCAGCCCCTCCCACTGTGGCCCGGGCCTCACATGGCCATTGTCATCCAGGAGGTTGTTGGTCAGCTTGAGCTTGTCAAAGGACACAATCTGGCGCATCCATTGGGCACCCTTGGCCGGTGAGTCAGGGTGGAAATGCACACGGCCAGGTGTGGCTGGGTCAGCCTTGCCCGCCACCAGCCAGGCCGAGCTGTGGAAGGCGTACCTGGGAGCAGAGAGAGGTGTTGAGGGCTGTCCCCACCTACACCAAGCTCTGCCACTACTGCTGGGCAGAGGGGCTGCCACCCCAGCCCTGCCTACCTGGCCTGGACGTCATGTTGCAGAGGAAGAGCCAAGCCCCAGATAATATTGCCAGCTGAGTTCCCTACAGCATCCCTGGCTGGTAGGAGTCAAGATAACCCTTGCTGTTCTGAGTTAGACCACTCTGCCTGTCCCATGATAGCTCATTACCCTAAGTTGGGTTTCCTCTTGCCAGCTGCTGTGGCCCCGTGGGTCTAATTCCTGTTCTCAGAGCCCCAGATCTGCACCCACTACCCCAGCTGGTCCAAACCTATATCTCTTGTCATCCAGCGGGATGAAGTCCATGAGCAGGGCATAGTCTGCCAGCGTGTCCATGCCCAGAATCTTCACCTGGAAGGTGGGGAACATTCTCCTGCAGGAGGGAGGTGCTCAGTAGCCTGGAAGTGACCCCAGCCCTGGCCCCTGCCCTGCCCCACTTCCCATGCCACACCTGCCCGCCTTGGTGACAATCATCTCGGTGCCCAGCTGGTTGAATTCCTCCCACAGAGGCTTCATCTCCAGCTGAACTGTCACGCCAGACACACGTGGGTTCTTGGGGCTCTGGCTGGGATTGTCAGCCATGGCTTGGGCCTCTGAGGAGCTGGTGCAGGGGCCTGATAGGAATGGTGTCCCCGTTGGGGGCTCCCAGCTGGAGCTGCTCACAGGTAGAGAGTGGGTCTCTGAGGAGGCGAGCACACCGAGGCCAGCAGACAGGAAGGCTGGGGAGAGAGGATGTAGTGTGCGTCCCACTGCCTTGCTCACCCTGCTCATCTCCCAGCCAGACCTCAGCCTCAGATTGTCCCTACACACCTTTTCCTCTGAGAAGCCCTCCCAGCCTGCCAGGCCTGCGTTCCCAGGTTTCCCAAGTCAGCATCATGTGGTGATACTGTTTTACTTTAGAGCTTTTTCCCCAGAGGCTTTGCCCCTGCTTCCCAGGGGAATTTTTGAGTCATCCTGAGGCTATGTGGCCTCAGGCAAATTGTTTCACTTCCTGGAGCCTCATTTTCCACACCTGTTGCAAGGGGTTCTCAAGACTTACTTAGCAGGGCACAAGACCTGGAGCACATAGGCCCTTCATAGATGACACCTGTTACAGATGATGCCTGTATGAGGGAGGCTACAGGGAGCAGGAAGGGGCCACACTCCAAGTTCCATGGAGCCCCCCCCAGTGCTGCTTAAGGCAAGTTCAATTGAGGGGAGACCCACCCCAGAACTTGGAAAGTGGAAGACCATGCCCAATCCCACCTCCAGAAACCTAGCAACTTTCGTTCCCCTCTTTTTGTCTTTTTGAGACAGGGTCTCACTATGCAGTTCAGGCTGGCCTTAAGCTCACTTTGTAGCTCAGGCTGGTCTCGAACTCACAACAATCCTCCTGCCTCAGCCTCCCGAGTGCTGGGATTACAGGCGTTCCCCTCTTCACTCTTCCCTACAGATCCTGTCTTAATATGCAGCCTGGACACACTCTGACCAAAAGCTTTGCCACCCTCCAGACCACAATCAGAGTCAAGACAAGATGGCTGTCTAGGAAAGAAAAGAAGAAAAAAATTCCAACAAATTAACGAATGGTGAGGGTGTGGAGCAATTGGGACCTGCTGTTGGTGGAAATGCAAAATGGTGGGGCTGCTGTGGAAGATGGTACAGCAATTCCTTGAAAAATGAAAAGCAGGCAGGGGAGATTGAGGCAAGAAAATGGAAAGTATGAAGCTAGCCTGGGCAACTGAGTGACTTAGTCTGTGTCTAAAACCTTTTTTTTTTTTTTTTTAATAAATGAAAAGTGCAGGCCAGGGAGATGGCTCAATGGGATAAATGCTTCCCTGGCAAGTGCAAGGGCCTGAGTTCAATCCCCAGTTCCACCAAAAAAAAAAGTGCTGGAGATGTAGCTCAGTGGTAGAGTGGGGCTGGGTTTGATCCCTGATACTGAAGAAAAAAAAATAATTACCATAGGATTCAACAGTTCCACTTCTG
>PVKA01055543.1:0-10289 GCA_004027165.1 Ctenomys sociabilis
GGAAGAAGCCAAAGGCTCTCCCTCAGACTCACCACACTCTCACTGCTCTGGGAAGCCTGGTGAGTCCTGTAAATTCGCTCTCGCTGGGAGAGCTTGGCGCGGGATCCAGGAGGCCGCTGGAGTCAGCCACTGTCTCTGGCCGGTCTCAGGAGCTGGGCGGGGGCGGGCGGGATGGAGCAGGACGGCGGAGTCGGCCGCGATGTCTCTGGCAGGTCTCAGGAGCTGGGCGGGGGCGGGCGGGATGGAGCAGGACGGCGGATTCGGCCGCGCTGTCTCTGGCCGGTCTCAGGAGCTGCTACTTTCTCTTAATTCAGTGAGAAGAAAGATTTGTACTAATATTGTTTGGACAGGATATCATGTCTGCATCTTGTACTATGAATAACCACGATGAAGACAACAATATGTATTAATTATTGAAACTGTCCTATTAATCGGTTTTGAAACTGTCCCATTGCTATTTGTTTCTCAATAAAATTAATGTTTAAAAATGTACCAATAAAAATAGAAAAACAAACAAAAAAGAACTCTAAAATGTTAAACCACCTAAAGTTAATGACCCAGTCAAGAAATGGGCTGGAGAAATGAATAGATACTACACGGAAGAAGAAATATAATTGATTAACAAATATATGAAGAAATGTTCAACATCATTGGATAATTGATAAATGCAAATTAAAGTAACACTAAGATTTCATCTTACTCTCAAAGAAAAAGGAAAGCTCCTACACTGTTGGTGGTAATGCACACTGGCACAACCATTATGGAAATTGTCATGGAGAATCCTCAATAATTGAAATTAGAAATTCCTTAGGACTCAGTGATCCCCCTGCTAGCTATCTTACCCCCCAAAATTTAAGTCATGATACTTCTGTGACACACACACACCCATGTTTATAGCAGCGCAGTTCATATTGGCTAAATCCTGGAAGCAGCCTATATACCTACCAAAAGACAACTAGATAAAGAAAATGAAATATCTATATGTAACGGAATACCACTCAGCTACAAAGAATAACACATTTGAGACATTTGTAGGAAAATGAATGTACCTGAAAAATATAATGTTGTGTAAAATAAACCAGACACACATTAAATGTCATACAGGATCTCTCATTTGAGAGAGGCAAAGTACAAAGAGAAAGAATGTTAAAGGATAGACAGAGGAGAGATAGATGGATCTCTTGTAACTGGCAAGTGGTCTATGGGAACAAGGGTGAGTCATGAAAGGAAAATAAGAATAAAGATGTTCCACATATGGGAACCTAATAGCCTCGATTAGCATAAGCATGACATGCCATAACATGAATGAAGGTTAATATCAACAATAATGAGCTATAGGATGTGAATTAGTGGAGGAGCAGGGAGGGGGAAAGAAGGGAAATAGGATTAAAAAATGAAACACGCTATGGTATACACATGTAACCACTCCCCAAGGTGACTGCAAACTGCATGAATTACAGAAATGTACTGATATGTTAAAAAAACTAAATAAATAAGGACTTTTTAAAAGATAACAACCCAAAGCAGTCTGCTGTTGCTGATAGGCATCCCGGGGAAACCATAGGCTCCCTTCAGAGGTTCTGTCCATAGTACTCACAGTGTTCACCTTCTCTATTGTATTTTAGGAATATTTTTCATTTCAGCTTGTGTGAGACCTGAAGAAGACTGGGAACATTTGATTAAAAAAATATTGAGTGGGTGTCAGAGTCAGACCAGGAGTTACCCCTCATCCAGAGATTAAAGCCAGGTACTTGTGCTGTGAGACAAGCGCTCTGACAGTTGAGCCACATGCTCAGCCTACCCTCATCCTTCGTGATCTGCTGGCTCCTTAGTACTCTCCAATGAGCCTCCCATCCTCCATTAGCCCTGCTTGTCCACTTAGAGAATTCCTATGCTTCCTTTCCTGCTTCAAGGAAGACAGCACTACATTTATATTTAAGGATGCTTCCAAGAGAAAGAGTAAGCAAATAAAACCAGTGACCCACACATGTGTTAATTCCCTTCAGTACCCCTGTTGTTAGTGCCACTTTATTCTGGAATCCCCGTTCCTAGGGCAGTCAAATAGGAAGCAAAGGGCCCTAGCCAATAGTCCACCCTCCAAATTCTGCTAATGCTCCAAGTATCATCACTACAGGGCTCTGTGATCCTAGGTTTAAACTGTCTTAATTGGGAAAATGTTTTTCAAGATACATGCTCATGTATCACTGTCGGCTATGCACCCTTCCTCTGTCCCGGCCTGCAGAGTAATACACAGCCACAGGACATTCCGAGCACTATAGTGCCTCACCTGAGAGACCCAGGATTCCTCCCAGAGCACACAAGAGCACAATGAGTGGGGGCTTTCTTAAGCCTAGGAAAAAGCAACTATGATGTTTCCTCACAAAAGCCTGTACACACTGGAAGAGTTCAGTCTAACACCAGCTTCCATTCTTTCCTGCTTCAGCTATGTTTTGCTTTGGAACAAACCACCCCAAAATCTAATGGCTCCAAGCAACATTGTATAATTTTCACGATTCAGGTGAAATCTGGTTCCTGTAGATAGAGGCGAATGATGGCTGGCCTCGTCCTCACCCAGTCTGGCTATCGAACTGGCTCTGCTGTGCTCCCCAAGCACCAGCATGCTCACCTCATCAGCTAAAGAGAATGGGGCTGCCAGGGTTTAAGAGAGCTGCAAAATAAACCATGTCCCTCAATGGGCCAGCAGTGACATCACAGTGCAGAAAAGAGTCCCTGGCCATCATGGTTTTAAAGACCTTTATCTGCTACTGAGCTGACGAGGAGATACCCTCTGAGCCTGCCTACCTCTGACCATTTCATAAATGGGTCCAACAGATGGGGGTGAAGTTTACACACAGAGTGGACAAAAGTCCCCTATTGTGTTCTCCAGATAATTCTGAATTTTACTTAGAACTAAGTTCTTATTAGAGCTAATGAAAAAGTTAGTAAATCTCATTTGTTTGGAGCTACACACCTTTCTATACTTTTTCTCTTTCACACTCTCGTTGGAGACTGCAGCAGCACAACGCATCGTTTATTTTATTTTATTTTTTTTTACCTTATTTTAGAATGAGCTGCGTGTGTGACGTCTGCCAGATTCAGGGCCAGGATGAAGGCACAGGGACTGAGACATTTGTCATGGGTACCCAATTTAGCAGGGCACCAAGAACTCCAGAGGAATAATAAATATTCTTTGATGCGATATTTTAAAAAATAAAGACCTAAAACTAGGATGAGCACAGCAGGGAAGGCCCAGGTAAAGAGGCTGAGCTAATGGGACCCAGACCGTGGTAAGGAGCCTGAGACAGCACTGTGGCTCCTAGGAGACACTGGCTTTCTCTGTGAGGTCATGCTCCCTGTGGGCCCTTACAGAGCTTGTACATTTAGAACAGTTTTAGGCTCATGACAATATTAAGAGGAAATCGCAGAGCACATACACCCACTGCCCACCCTGCAGACTTTGGTCTCTCCCCACCCCATCAACACTCTGCCTCAGTGTGGTGCATCTGTTGCAAACAGTGGCTCTGCACTGCCACACTATGACAATCCCAAGTCCGCTGGTCATGCTGCATACATTCTTGGTACTGTACATTGTACGGGCTTGAGAAGATGGCATGGTACTACTGGCAATTCATGGCCCTGAAAGTGTCATCTGTGTTCTACCCATTCTTACCTCCCTTTGTACTAACCCCCATTAGGCACTGACCTTTTTACTGTCTCAGGTTTTCTGTTTTCCAGAGCGTCATAAGTTAAAACCATGCAACACACAGCCATTCAGATTGGTTTATTTTACTTAATAATATGCATTTAAATTTCTTCTACTTTTTTTTTTATGGCTTGACAGCCTACTTACTTTGTTGGTTTGATTTGTGATTCTGGGGGGAACAAACCCAGGGCTGTGGCATGAGAGCAAGAGCTCAACTACTGCCCACATCTGTAGCTCAGCTTAGTTGCTTTTGGTGTTCGGCATGACTGTCTTGGGTGAGCCACACTCTACCTATATATGGTTCTAGTCCGGGTTCACCAACAGAGTATCTGCTTACATGTGCAACCAGGGGCACTGCAGCATGAGGTGATTATGAAGAACTGGTTTCTGCATTGTTTTCGCTGAGATGTCTGAAGATCAGAGGTCAGCAAGCCAAAACTCAGGCTGCAAAGCTGATGACACTGTTGCAGTCCAGAATCATGGGAGCCCAGGGTGTCTATCCCAACCTTACTCTGAGTCCAAAGGCACAAGAGGAGCAAGATTCCAACTTAAAGAGAGAACAAATTCTCTCTTAAGCATTTTGCGCAATTCAGGTTTCCAAAGGACAGGATCATCTGACTCCTCAACTATCACCTATTTTAAGAGAGTACTCTGCTGCTGTTTCATTAGACTGAGCCAGTTTGTTGAAGGGGCCCAGTGGCAGACCTCAAACCCTGTAGAAGTGGCATCCAGAAAAGTCAAGTCTTTGATAAGACTAAGGCTCTTGCAAACCTGTAATCCCAGCAGTCTGGGAAGCTAAAGCTGGAGGATCACACATTCAAGCCCAACTTGAAAAACTTAGCAACTTAATAAAAATCTGTTTGAAACTTTGAAAAAAAAAGTACTTATTTATTTTTATTTTCTGGAAAGGGCTGGAATTGTAGCTAAGAGCAAATGTCAACATTCAATCTCAAATGGCCCCTCTTCTACAAAGTCAAGTGTTGTGCTTTTTTGTAGGGAAATGCTTCCACTGGGTCCTGGATAAAGAAAAGAAAAAAAAAAGTTCTAGCTGGACTGGAAAAAAAACAGGTATTTTTGCATTTCGGTGATGGTAGGTATTGAGGATTTGAGTGTGCTGAGATTCTACTTAGAATAAAATTATGACTGAATAAAAAGAGTGCCAAGCAGCTTTCCTTTCACAGGACTCCATGTCACTGTGCTGGTTTTGTATTTACAGTAGAAAAACAGAGTATAATTCAGTACTGACTTTAGGGTTGCGCCAATATTTTTTTCAGTTCTAGCTTTATATAAAAAGATCATCATCTTTTCTTCTGTTCATTTCCTCAAATTTCTACAATCCTTGAAAAATGACCTGAATGACGTCAGACATTCAATGCACTAGTAAGTTACAGAATTGTGATTCGTAGCAATGAAACAGATGCAAACCAGAGTAGGTCAAAGTACAGACAATAATGATAGTCAAAGCTTAGTAGACAGCTGATAAAAAGGCTGGGAGAAATTCTCCCCATTTTAACAGGATAGTCATTGATATTTTTGTGGCTGAGCCAAGAATCAATTCCAGAAATTCTCACAATTTCACAAGGTGAGCCATTTAATAACCTGCTTTTGAACAGCTGTCAATTGCCGACATAAGGAGCCACATTTACTACATACAATGAAATCTCTGTTCAAATCGAATCAAAGGCTTCTTTACACACATTACAGCATCCCTCAACCTAACTGAAGAAATCCTACACACACAGGGGCCTGAGCGAGGCACAGGTAGGAAGTTTTCCTGGCTCATCTCTTAATCTGAAAAAAAAAAAAAAGAAAGAAAAAAAAGAAAACAAAATGATGAAGGGGAGAAAGGAAAGTAGTGTTTCCTGTTTTCTGGCTTGTGATACTATTAAGCAAGTGGTGATTTATCTTAATGTTTTTCTGTACTCTGTTTCAGCAATGTCGTCTATGAGTCATTTAGTCAGCCACCTTTCTTCATCACCTCATCCCCAGAAATCTGGTGAGTCTGCAGCCACAAAAGCTCCCTCAGCTCTCAGTGCATGGAGGGGTCCAGCCGACCCCAGGACAGCACAGCCATGAGTTGTGCCTTTTACACTTAAGCATAGCATTAGGTTTACAACACAGGCAAGAACTCTGGTGCTAAAGCATCAGAGTTCCTATATTTTGTCCATTATTAATAGGTAGCAATTAATATTTACTAAGTGTAAATCATACATGGAGACTAAAAACATCAACAGTGAATCTCAAACATTAAATTTTTGAAAATTTTTTTGGTTGAGAGAGACTTTTTACCAGGATGTGCTAAAGGCAAAGAACCTTTGCCCCTCCCAAAGCTGAAGCCAAAGCAAAAGCTTGGAAGGCTAAGAAGGCCATGCTGAAAGGCATCCACAGCCACAAAAAGAAGATATGAATGTCACCCACCTTTCACCATCCTAAGACACTGCGGTGTTGGAGGCAACCCAAATACCCTCAGAAGAGCGTCTGCAGGAGAAACAAGCTTGAATATCCCCCTGACCACAGAGTCAGCCATGAAAAAGATCGAGGACAACACCACACTCATGTTCACTGTGGATATCAAAGCCAATAAGCACCAAATCAAACAAGCTGTAAAGAAGCTCTATGACATTGATGTTGCCAAGGCCAATACCCTAATCAGGTCTGATGGAGAGAAGAAGACATATGTTCAACTTGCTCCCAATTATGATGCATTGGATGTTGTCAACAAAATGGGGATCATCTAAACTGAGTTCAGCTGGCTAATTCTAACTATATACTTTTTTTCCCAGTTAAAAAAAGTTATCTATCTATCTATCTATCTATCTATCTATCTATCTATCTATGTATGTATGTATGTATGTATGTATGTATGTATGTATGTATCTATCTATCTATCTATCTATCTATCTATCTATCTATCTATCTATCTATCTATCTATCTACCTATCTACCTACCTACCTACCTACCTATCTATCTGTTACAGGGTCTCACTATGCAGCCTGGACTCATAGTGATCCTCCTCCTTCTGTCTCAGCCTTCTCAGTGCTGGGATTACAGGTGTGTACCACCACACCCCAATTTTGGTGGCAGACACAGCATGTTTGGGGTTTCAGGCCAGCACGAATGCAGGGATCAAACTCACCAGATAGGCACTTGGAGCATCCAGCTATCTCCCCAACCCCATACAGATTTAATTTAAAATATTTAAATGTAGGATCTGGTATTGATAGAAGCACTCAGAGGAAAGAACATGCTGAATTGTATCTTTATGTTAACAAATGACAACTGGAAAAATTAAAACATGAATGATCCAGGATATCTATATAGAAATGAATCTGATAACCAGTGTCAAAAAAAATGATTTCCAACTATTCCATTCTAAGATCCTTTTAGAAGTCAAACATCAATGGAAGTAGGTTAGTAGACAATGTTGCCAAAGTTTGAGGCACTAAGGTTAAAAAATACTACTACCACCACCACCACCACTACCAGTATCAATATTTAGGTCCTATGTATTGAAAGTTCACATCTTCCAAATCTGAAAACTTCTGACATAATAGTAAGTTAGAGTCCAGAGTGGACGGCTTCCCTGCTGCCAAGTGTCAGTACAGAAATGATGAAGACAAACATTGGAGAAAAGGAACACTGCACATTAGTAAAGCTGATATTATAGAGAGCTGGAAAAATCACTCGGCCACCCGAAATTGCAATCCCTTTGATAAAACATTAGGAAAGAGATCTTGGTTGCTGTGTTCTTTGTATTTTATTTACACTTCAAATAAGTCTTTCCAGCCCAATGTAATGTCATGCTTTGTACAAACTGGCATTTGCAGATATCAAAAGGACACCCGGCACATAGAAAGACACATGAGTTTGCTGTCAGCTGCCATTCTCATTCTGTTTCCATGGAAATTGACATTAGATAGGTGGGGGAAGGGAGAATTATGGGTTATTTCATTATTTCAAATAAAATGTTGGAACCCTTTCACTTCTTTGCACCCACTGGAAACTTGTTTCCCTGGCAACAGGATCAAGGATATAGCCTTCAGGAGGTAAGAGCAAGAACTCTTTGCTGGCCCAGAAGCCAGCCTTGAAGAAGAGAGGAACATAGGCTACCACTCCTTACATCAGCCAAAAGGGTGTAAGGAAGAATTAGAAGTGGCCTGAGACTTCCCAAGAAGGCTTAAAAATACAAGGTTTTATTTCAAAAGCCAGTTATTCAAGTAAAGCAAATATACAGGTAGTGAGCCCTCCTCAGACTATAAAAACTGCCATTATGTGGATAACTGCCTGAGTTCTCTGGAGGCCACGCAACCCCTCTCCACAGCTCAGACCACCTGCTCGTGCATTTTCTTATGCATCACATTCACTTTTCTGAGAAGGGCAAAATGAGAAAGGGGGAAATTCTAGACAAGGGCTCATTAGGTCATTTTTTCCCATAGATCAATGTTTTTTCATACTGAGTGATTTGCTTTCCAAGGGATTATAGTTGTTTTTAAAAGGATTTCACTGCAGAGGGTATGTTAAATGGAGAATGTGGTGGCACTGAAATGGCTGTCTGCTTACAAAAATAATAATATCTAAGAAACCATAGGGGAAAGGAGAGAGTGGCCATTAAACTAAACTATTAAGAATGGCAGCACTTTCCATTCCAAATGTGAAGTTATGGATCGGGGCTATTACCATTGCAGAGTGCTGTGCCGTGGATTCAGTAGAGTGGCCATGTAAATTGAAAAGCAAACTAATATCTCTTCAAGCTCTGGAAACCACAGGAGGAATTTGCTCCCAAGTGGAAAACTCTAGGCAATCAACCAATGAATCACTCACGCAAAGAACAGGAGCTTTCTTTGTCTTTCATCAACTGTCTCCTATGCAGAGTAGGTTATGGGTCACTTCATGCAATATCAGAAAATATCAGAAAACTGGAGGGCTAACGGCTCTGACAAGGACCTAGCTCAGGAGCTGATTATTTGTATTACAGGAAGGGGAACACTTCTGCCCCTTCATTAATAGTGCCATATAAAACATTCTCTATGAAAGGTTATACCTAAAAGGCTTGATTAAAATGAAACTTTCAAGAGGTGCTTGTGTTGGATGAAGGAAAGATTTTACTTACGTGCAAACAAGAAAATCAACCATAGATATGAAATATAACTTTGTAATAATACACTCACACCTTTATCCGGCAGTCTTTATTCTTGAAAAGTTCTATATATGAAGATGTTTAACAGTGTCACTTGTTAAACATAAATGTAGTTAAAAAAAACAACAACAACCAGACGACATTGTAGCAGTAGTCTAACAACTGATAGTGTGTCACTTAATGGGGTCAAGAAGAAGACCTGAAGACAGCAACATGGGAGATTAAGGATTGGGATTGCTAGCCCAGCAGGGCAGATACAATGGACGTTATGCTTACATAGGTATATTCATTGAAATAAGGAAACACAGAAAAAAATAGAAATACTAGGATGTAAAATAAAAACCAATTTTTTTGTAGGCTTGGTCTTCAGTGGTCAATAATACAAGGCACTAATTCAGATTTTTGGACCCATCCTGCCTCACTTGTTAGTGGTTTTGACTGCAGCTGTTGCCAGCTGCATCACTTCTGAGCATATAGAACATCTGGGTCATGACATGGGTTACCTCTATCCAGAGCTAGAGTGAAGGAAATTCATGGCTAAGTCAGTTCAGATTATTAATGAAGCCGGTGGGCACTGTGCAGCTTACTCCTTTCCCATGAAATAACTATCAAGGCCTTTAAACTTCACCATCCCAATTCTACAGGATTATCAAGAGCACACATTTTCTTCTCAGGGAGAGTGGCCAGAATGATCTCGGTTCTGAGAAATAACATTGGGACCCTCCCAACTTATTCTGTGAAGTAACCTACTTACTGATATCAGCAATGTCTTCTTCCAGAGTTGAGGGGGGGCCCAGCAGGGAATGGATGACTCAGCTGTGGACAGATTATGCCAGCCAGAGCCTGCCCATGGCTCTCTGCAGTCCAGACATGCTGCGAGCCACCATAGGCTCCTTTACAAGGTGATTACATTCAGTCACTTGTAGGAATGGTCCTGGACACTTGTGGCGAGGTGTCTTCACTATACCACCCAGACTGTGTGTAGACTGGACTGGATGGCCAAGCTCAGGTAGGCCCTGTGGTCAGCCAATGCAGGCCTAACTGGCAATTGCTCAAAGAAATACATGCTAAATTCTCAGCATGCAGTATCCTGTTTAATCCTTCCAAAACCCTGCAAGGTGAACCATTTCATGCCACCTCTGCAGCATAGAAAAGCCTCAGTAAGGCAGGAAAGAGCCCAGAGCTACTCAGAAGTGCCCTAAATTTGGTCAAGCACAGGACCCATAGTGGCTGGTCCTGCTGCACATAGGATCTCAGCACACCTGCACCACATCACCACTAAGAGCGCTGCTCACCAGCTGCCCAACTTTGACAGCAGGGGCAGATTCTAGACCCCGTGTTTCACTTGCTAAGCTTTCCTTTCTTTTGGATAGTTTGGGTGCTACAGAGAGAGGGTGAAACTTGAGGGATGGGGTGGGGATTCTGGTCACTGGTGCATCCTCAAGGGA
>PVKA01055544.1:0-10261 GCA_004027165.1 Ctenomys sociabilis
TTTACCATTTTATGGGAGTATAGGCCAGTCATAGTACCTGTTAAGTATTTTCTCTTGATGTAGAAATAAAACTCTTGGGTTTAGGAGGTGAATGTATAACAAAAAATGGAAACTCTTAAAGTCACTATTAAAATTCAGTTTTATAATTATTTTTCATAAATTAAAACCGTAGACATAATTTTTTTACCCTTACATCTGCAACCATTGCCTCAGAGTAAACAACATATATCAGTAAAGTTATTTAAATACTTGTCTTACATTCATATAACTATAACTATTAAATGGTTTCTACAAATGTAGAAGTAAAAATACTCTTTATTAAACACAATGTACTAGGTACCATTGAAAGGTGATAGTGTGGGCTGATTCATTGGATCTTCACAACAACTCCATGATATGGAAACTGTCTTTAGCCTAATACTGAAACTGATTTGTGTGAAGCACACAATTAATATGCCCACATACACCCAAGTACCAGGAAGAAATGGTAGGTTACAGAGCCATGCACCATCTGCTTCTAGAGCTAGTAGCATTAACTGGTATGCTATGTAGACCCATGTGGCTAATGTGAAAATGTGTATTATTTATAAAACAAGAGGTAAAATAGCGTATTACATCATGATTCTGTTTGGTTAAAATTGTACCTGTTGATTATTTTTGGCTTATTAAAGCCAAATATTAGATAATCTGTTTCTTAATTTTTTTTTACAATATTTATGATTACTAATCAGAAAAATTAAACAAAAGGTTTTGTATTTGGGGGACATAAATAAATCACTTTCCAAACTACCTTCTTTTCCCCCTTTTTCATCCATCTTGATGCTTTAATGTCTACAAAACAAAAACACTGCTTAGTCTGGGGACCTTTAGCACCTCTCTCACTGTTAGAACCTTTTACATTTGTGATTTGTATGTATCTTGTTTTTAATTCCTTTGGATGCTTCCTGTTTTCCTTTGTAAACATCTGTAGTATTTAGCTTGGTGTTCTTTGGTCTTAGAGAAAGTATTGATGAGGAGGAATGAACAAACGCTAATACAAGCATTCTAGTTAAACTGTTTTGTAGGAAATATTATTTCTTTTTAGAAAGAATGGTGGGTACAACTGGAAAATAGTAAATCTCAAAGGAATAGAATTTTTGTATGAGAATATGAGGTTACGAGTTTGAAAATGACTAAGTGGTTAGCGGAAAGCTGGCCTTCTTCCATATTCTATTGTATAATTATGTGAAGGTCTAGGAAAAATAAAGTCTTGTCTAGAGGGACATTAGAAAAGATGTCCTCTGGGTTTTTGCTAAAATGGAAAGGTCCCTAGAGGTATCATTTTGTAGAGACAGTAAGGCATCTGAGATTATCTATTGTTATTTAGTGGTTATAGAGCATTTACAGACATTAAGGTAAGCCTCTTTGCGGGAGAAATTATTGTAAGATGACTCGAGGAAGAAACAACGGACCAGGGATGTAGCTCAGCAGCACAAGTGCTTGTCTGGCAAGCACAAGGTCCTGTTCAATTCCTTATATATACCTAAAGAAATAAATAGAAAGAAGCAGCTTATAATGGGGTTGAAAAAAACAAAAACTGAGGGAGACTGCAGATGACTGTGGAAGTGGAGGGTGGATATCAGGGTGTGGTCAAAAGATGAAGAGCTGGAATGGATACTGTACTGGGATAAACTGAAAGTTAAAGATTCACTTTTTTCTTTCCTCCTGTTTTCTTTTCCTTTTATCCCTTTCTTCCCCCTCCTCCCCTTCCTTCTCCTACTCCTCTTCCTTCTCATATTGGTATTCTTTTCTTTTTTCATAATCAGAAGATAAAGTTATGATTTGATTTTTTTTCTTTTTTATGAAACTAGAGTGGAACCCTGCCTACATAGCTCTTTCCTTGGCTCTATCAAGTGATCTTTCTTACCAAAAGTACTAGACTGGCCCAAGAGAAGTGGAAACAACTGTCCTGAAAGTTTAGCATCAAGCTGTAAGAACTTTGTCATGTACACACACACAAACACGCACACACACACACACACAGATATATATTTCAACTTAAAAATTCATATATATGATTCGATTTAAAAGTAACTTCAGTGTCATTGCCACACTTTGAGAAGTTGGAAATATTCCTTAATCATATCAGTTTTCAGATTATAAGATTTTTAAAAAGAGTGTAAGATTTTTAGTGATTCCTTTAAAACAATTTATTAATATAATTGAAATCTTTTTTAACTGTTTATGTAATGCTTTCATAACTATATTAATTATCAAGATAACTAGTTTATAAGAAACAATGAGCTCTCTTCCTCGGTGCTGCCTACGGAGGTGGCAGCCATCTCCCACTTGGCATCATGGCAGCCCTCAGACCTCTCGTGAAGCCCAAAACTGTCAAAAAGAGGACCAAGAAGTTCATCCGGCACCAGTCAGACCGATATGTCAAAATTAAGCGCAACTGGTGGAAACCCAGAAGCATTGACAGCAGGGTACAGAGGAGGTTCAAGGGCCAGATCTTGATGCCCAACATAGGTTATGGAAGTAAGAAAAAGACAAAGCACATGCTGCCTAGTGGCTTCCGGAAGTTCCTGGTGCACAGTGTTAAGGAGCTGGAGTTGCTGATGTGCAACAAGTCTTACTGTGCAGAGATTGCTTACAATGTTTCCTCTAAGAACCACAAGGCCATCGTGGAAAGAGCAGCCCAGCTAGCCATCCGAGTCACCAATCCCAATGCCAGCAAAGAAAACAAGTAGACGGCCTATGTGCATGTTTGTTTTTGTGTTCAATGAAACCACAAAAAATACAAAAAAAAAAAAAAAAAAAAAAAAAAAAAAAGAAAAAAGAAACAATGAGCTACTGCTAGTAATTAACTTCTTCATTATAAATACCATCTGATATAGCTTGGATCTACAGTGTCCCCCAAAGCCCATGTATAAAGGGTTAGTCTTCTGTGTGGCACTGTGAGGGAGCCATATACAATTGTAGGAGGTGGGGAAATCAGTCACTGGGGCATGCCTTCAGAGGGATTATGGGACTATCTCCTATAGCTTGCCTGTGTGATTCCCAGCCATGAGGTAAATAGTTTGGCCGTGTACTGCCACCATAATGTGCTGCTTCCCCCAGGTGCAAAATCAAAAAGCCCAACCAATTGCAGGCTGAAACTTTCAAAACTATAAGTCAAATGTTTTTCCTTTTTATGAGTTAATTTTCTCAGATATTTTATTACAATAATAAAGCTAATACAACATCTGCATAGTTGTTTTCTTTTTTTTTTTTTTTTTTTTGAGACAGGATATCACTATGCAGTTCAGGCTGGCCTTAAACTCACTTTGTAGTTTCGGCTGGTCTTCAATTCACAGCAATCCTCCTGCCTCAGCCTCCGAGCACTGGGATTACAGGCATTGTTTTCTCTTTATGTCCTACAAGTATGATCGTAGAAAGTAAACGTTATCCTATTTTTTTTTTTAATTTTTTAATGTACTTAGTACAGAGTCTACAGAGTTTCACTACATAGATCAGACTCTTAGTGATTCACCTGTTTTCAGCCTCCCAAATGCTGGGATTATAGGCACACACCACCACACCCAGTCTCAGTAGCCCTCTCAGTGTGACCCCAGGGCAGGGGGACACAGCAAGCCAGGGATGGAGCCCGACTCTTGTGCTCTGCTTAAGCAGGCACTTTAGTCTGCTGAGCTCTCTGGCTGGCCCTTTTATTATCCTATTTTGGATGAGACAAAATGTCAAAAATTATATTACCCTTAATCACCTTTAGGATGCAGTTTGAAAATTCAGGGCTTCTTTTTTTTTTTTTGGCAGTGTTATTAAGCTGTGTTTCTTTTTTGTACTATACTTAGGTATGAATCTTAAAATAGGCTGCTTATAGCCTGAAGATGCAATCATAAGTGGAAGTGTATCAGTCACAGTTATGTTGTAAGGTACTGAGAACAACCACAAAACCTCAATGGTTTAAAACAACAAGGTCTGTTTCTTACTCTCCTTGTACGTCCATCATGGTCAGCAGGATCTGTGCTCATAATAGTCTCTTAGGGACCTTCTGGCACAGCCACCATTTCAGTCATTCCTGATCAGTGTGCTGGAAAGAAAATACACTCCTGGAGCATCTACAGCTGAATGTTCCAGCCCAGAAGTCACACATCCAATAAAGATAACAAGTAGGTTGGAAGTTTAGTTTCCTAAATATTTAGGAGAAAAGAGCCAGCTAATAATTCTGTAAGTAAATCTAAAAGATCATAAACAGGTTTGTACATTTTAGTACAGGCAAAAAACAGTTCCATAGTAAGGATTAGCAAATGATCATTTGATAGACCATATCTGGCCTGCAGATGTTTATGTATATCCTCATTTACATTTTTATTTATTTTTTTTTCATTTACATTTTTAAAGGACAGAGGAAATGCAATGGAAATTGAAGTTAGTCTACACAATATGAAGAAATTACTGAGCTTTTACAGAAAAAAAATTCCAAAATCTGTTTTATAATATCTTTATATATCTCAATAGTGTGTCTTCATTCAATGTGATACTGATTTCTATGGATGTATAAGTATATTTATGAATTGTTTTTAATTTTTTATGCATTTGGTACAGGGTCTCACTATGCAGCTTGGCCTCATAGTGATCCTCCTGTTTTTAGCCTCCTTAGTCCCTGTGCCTGCTCAGTTAGCCTTGGGGGTGGGGCTGGCACAGCATGTGGTGCCAGGAATTAAACCCCAATCCCTGAGTTTGCCTAAGCAGGTGTTTAGTCCACCAAGCCATCTCACCAGTCCTAAATATGTATAAATCTATATGTTAGCATGGTTGTGTTATTGACATGGACGTCATACACAAGTACCTATTTGATTAGATGCCATTAGCCATAAGATCCATAAGATGCCTATATGTCTATGTTGAGATGAAAGAATTGTATTTGAATAGGAATTAGAGCAACTGTAAACATACCTGTTTCCTCAGAGAAATAAGATGAAAAACCTGTAGTCTTTATAAATTAGTATCATATGAATATGAATAGGATTTTATTTTCTATACTATTGACTAGACTACTCGTTTGAGGGTTATTAGAAAAAGGCTGTGGTTCAAAGTGGGTGTAGAGTCTTGGCATATTTGAGGCACTTGTTGAAATACAAGGAAAAGTCAAGTATCACTTGAGTTCAAAATAAGGAGGAAATTCTTAATCAGATTGAGAGAAGCTTATATAGAATGAACCTGGCTTATTCTAAAGCAGTTTTATAAAAAAAAAAAAAAAAAAAAGCTGCAAAATAAGTAACCTTTATCACATAAGAAAAAAGTAAGAAACAGGAGGGAAAAAATGTCCTAGACAAATATTAATAGTTTTATACCAAGTTTTGGATGTTCATGTTAGATTTGCCAGATTCCACACCTGTTTCAAGTCCTATTTAAGGTGTTAGCTTATGGAATGTAGATTGACATGAAAGATACTGTGAAACCTCTCTAGAATGATAGCAAATAGAATATCTTAGTTAAAGTCATCTCTGTTTAGTTGCTAATATGAAGTAGGTTTTTATGGATTTGGGGAAATTGTCTTAGAACTAGATTCATACCCTGAGTCCCTGTTATGGTCAACTCTTTCACATGCATTAGAGTAACTTTTTTTTTTGGCAGAACTGGGGATTGAACTCAGACCTTTGTGCTTGCCAGGGAAGCACTTATTCTACTGAGCCATTTCCCCATCCCTGAGTAATGCTTTGTTTTACTTTTTTTTTTTTCTTTTTCTTTTTTTTTTTGCAGAACCAGGGATTGAACTTTGGCCCTTGTGCTTGCCAGGGAAGCACTTATTCTACTGAGCTATCTCCCCAGCCCCAGGCAGTTTTTTTTGTTTGTTTTTTGTTTTGTTTTTTCAGAACCTGGGATTGAACTCAGGCCCTTACACTTGCCAGGCAAGTGCTTATTGTCTTATTGTACTGAGCCATTTTCCTCAGCCCGAGTAACTTCTTTAACAGTGAACAAAGGTAACTTTTTAAATAATTTCTAAAGTTCTTTCTAGTGTTTTAACTGAGTGTAGCTGTGTGACAGTCTCTAGGAATTCTAACTACATTTTGAACTTATATCCTGGATGTCCTTAGTAACTAGTGAATGCTTGGCATATATGTATATAAAGTTAACAACATTTTAGTAGTTTTCTGCTTCTAGAGTAACAGACTATTCTAGTTACAAGAAATGTGTCAGTGTTTATCATGTACTATGTATAATACAGTTCTCATGGCTGTTGATTGCTACTAAATATAATCTTTTTTTTTCTTTTTTTGAAATAGGGTCTCATTATTCAGTTCAGGCTTGTCCTGAACTTATAGTGTTGCCCAGGTGGGCTTTGAACTCATGGTAATCCTCTTTTCTCAGACCTATGCATTCTGGGATTACAGCTATATATCATTACTACTGACTCTTTGTAATGTTAAGATTATCATTTAAATATTTTTCTTTTTCATTTTACTTTTAATTTTCATAGTTAATGCTCCTATTGGATAACCAATACAAGTGTATCATTGTATAACAAGATCATATACTGAGATAGATAGATAGATAAATACATACATACATACATACATACATGCATACATACATACTGTAGCTATACATGTAAAGTCCTAAATCTAAAGACAGTTTAGGCTTAAAATAGACTTTTTACTCCTAATTCCAAATTTTTAGATAGTCTGGAAGAAATATAAATATATATTGTGCAGTTTTGGTATTTTGTGAATGTCCTAAATTTAAAAACAAACAAAAATATGAGCAAAGAATCATAAAACTTAATTACAGAGTAAATTCTTTTTTTTTTTCTGCGGAACCAGGGATTGAACTCAGGCCCTTACACTTGCAAGGGAACCGCTTATTCCATTGAGCCATCTTCCTGACTAAGAGTTCAGAAACATTTTTTTGGAGGGGGGCTGGCTCTGGATGCCTTTAGGGCAGGTCTGGCAAGGCTTGAGGATCAGGGGATCTAACCACAGCTTCCTATTGCTTTGTTTAATCAGTCACTTAAACAACTGAGCTAATAAGCAGGGCCCCCAGTAAATTAGTATATATATGATATAACTATGTCACTCTATGGCTATTTAAACACTTAAAACTTTAATGGAAATGCATGGAAATGGTAAGTGGTTACATTGAAGTGCTAAGATCAGGGCAAGGATATGTTAAAAGAATTGTGTTATGGTGGTTATCGAAGAAATAAAATATGACATATGTTTATTATTAATTTATTGCCTCTTAAAAAAGTTTTCATACAGTGTTTATTGATTTCTAACTCATTATTTCCAAATATTTTTTAGCATTATTACAGTGATCTTGAACCCATTAAATCTTTATCTAAGAAACAGAGCAGTATCTTATATGTATCATACTTTTCTTAGGGCTAGGTAATTAATTTTCAATATGTGAATATCATATTTTTAAGTATTACTCAAATTTAAATTTAGCTATTTTTTCTTTTCCTTCTTTTTCTTGTCTTTGAAAAATACATTAGCATGAAATCTTTGAAGAAAATGCCATTTGGTAAATACAGGGTATCTTGTTACTATTTATAAAGTATTTTGCCCATGCCCAGTTTCAGGGCTGGCATAGTACACCTGGAGCTCTGGGGCTGACACAGTGTGTGGTACTGGGGATTGAACCTGGGTCCTTGTGCTTTTCAGGCAAGTGCTTAGATCACCGAGCTGTCTCCCCAGCCTGTAATCTCACACCCTTTGCAGGCTAGGCAAGCACTGTACCACTGAATTATGTCACAAAACCTTGATGTAGCCTTTACAAGACTTCTAATGTTATTTTTCTTAGTGTAATGGGAGGAGAAGTTCCAGTAGACCTATATATAATACAGTTAAACTCATGTAGGGTTTGGAGTAAAAATGGGGTTGGGAATCTTCTGACTCCTCTGTTATTTTAATAGTTTTCTCTAGAGCCTAGAAACTGCCTTGCCTAAATCCTTCCCCATTTATACAGTATGTGCTCATTATATCTACTTGGAAATACATGAAACTGCAGTCCTGTTTCTTTACTATTTTACCTTTAACTTTGAATTACTTTGTCATTATGTCTTTCTTGCTTTCATAAGGAAGTAAAATTTCTTTTTATTGCTAATAAAGGAAAAACAAGAATCAGAAGTATATGATGGGTGACTAACACCATAAGAATCTGAGGCGGAAAGAAAAAATATGGTAAACTACTATTAAAAAGTTTGAAAACTAATTTCGTCTCTATCGTATAATCTCTATCAGTTTTCTTGTATGTAATCAGTCTACGTGGCAGTTTCATAAAGAATATTGACAGTGAGCCCTTTTTATTAAAATTATCTCATTCTCTATCTTGTGTATATACTTATATACATTGATGGAGTCTTTTTAAGTATCCTATAGATTATCCATAGAAATGGTGGTTTTTGCTGATCACATAGGAAAGATATATTCTCTTTCACTATTGTTTAAATTTTGGGGTTCTCTTTAGTGCTGCCTTGCAAAAACACTTTGGGAATCTTTTATCTTCAGAGTGTATACTATTACTTTGAATGTTGTTGGTATTTTAAATCTTTTGGGTGGACTTAAGTTTGATTTTTACAACAATTTTATGAGTAATATAATATAATTCAACTATTTTATGAGTAACATGTCTGGTGAGTTTAATTTTTAATTAGCTTTTGATAAAAAAACAAATAAAAATTAGAAAGCTAAGGATAGGTGGGCAGAGTGGAGTGAGTTCTATCTGGGAGATATAACACTTTATGAAGGCATTTACTCTGTCTGTCCTTCTGTTCAGGATACTGACGTCCAGAGAGCTGAAATGGTAGACTTCAGTCACGTGTAGTAGGCATCTAGCCTCATACTGCCTGATTTCCTTTTAAGCCACTCTGAATTTCATAGAACATGCCTTTTGCTACTGACACCTTTGTTTGACAGGTTGGAAGAATATTCTTTCCTTTGTGTGGAGAGGCATTTTGATAGATAAAATTCTAACAGATTAATTACCATGTTTTGTATTTGTGTTCTACTGGCAGTATATTTTAAAGTAACCATATTGAAACACTTCTCTTGAATAAATCCCTCAAAACTACATATCCTGGCTCCAGAAAGTGATTGATTTAGTCATTCTCGATAATAAAAAAATGATGCATCCATTTTTGACATACCAAGATTGTTTCTGCTTTAGGGTCTTTATACAAGTTATTGCCTTTTCCTAGGATATTCTTCCATTCAGTCTTTCAGTAGCTTGGTGGTGTTAGTCAGGTCTTAGCAAAGTGTCAGTACCTTGAAAACCTTGTCGTAGACTACTTTAGAAAAACAATTTCGTAGATACCCTTAAAGCAGTGTCTAACTATATTTAATGATATGACAATACACAACAGTTAAGAAGAAAAAGAAAGTCCAGGGGTACACATCCACTTATATTTTGAAATGTTAATACTTTTCCTATTTGGCAGGATACTAACGAGCTTGATCTTTTCTAATCTAGATGAGAATAATGTGAAAAATAGCATTAATTTTTTTTTTTTTTTTTTTTTTGTCTTTTTGAGACAGGGTCTCACTATGCAGTTCAGGCTGGTCTTAAGCTCACTTTGTAGCTCAGGCTGGTTTTGAACTTACAACAATCCTCCTGCCTCAGCCTCCCGAGTGCTGGGATTACAGGCATGCGCCACCACACCCAGCTAAAAGTAGCATTAATTTTCTATAAATCTAATTATAGAGAGTG
Source organism: Ctenomys sociabilis (assembly GCA_004027165.1). Classification (NCBI taxonomy): domain Eukaryota; kingdom Metazoa; phylum Chordata; class Mammalia; order Rodentia; family Ctenomyidae; genus Ctenomys; species Ctenomys sociabilis. The sequence continues at coordinate 9,694 of PVKA01055544.1, forward strand.
GACAGAAAAGAAATCTTTGGTATTCAACATAAGCCAGGTAAAAACAACTATCTGAACTACCTTTATAGAAGCTGCTCTTCACACAGGAAGATGAGTGACTTGCCTAGGGTTCTGCAAGTATTGTGACTGTGTCAATTTCAGTGCTTTAAGAAATGGCACTGTAAATGGCTATGGTCGACAATTTCTTTGAATAATTCACTATGGTTGTAGAATGCTGGACTGTGTTGGATTGTGGTGTCTAGTTCAAGCACCTAAGTTAGTTGGATGTCAATGGAGTGCCCACTTTTGACAGGTGTAGACAAAGGAAGGGGTGTAGAAAGAAAAAATCATGATGTGTGTGTATAGACAGTACAGTTGGGTTAGATAACCCTGTGCTTCTACATAATTCTATGAGAGGCAAGATCTGCACTAATGGTGGTTGGACAGGATATTATGTCGGCTTCTAGTACTACGGTCATCCACTAGGAAAATAATTATTGAATTTTTGATATAATTCAGGTATAAAAAATAAGTAAGCAGCTACACTCTTAATTCACTGATAAGAGATATCTGCTAAAATAATATCTGT
>PVKA01055545.1:0-10280 GCA_004027165.1 Ctenomys sociabilis
AAAAAAAAAAAAAAAAAAAAGAAAACCCCACAAAGGTCTCCACGCCTTGTGGTGCTTCGATGACACACAATGGGGGTGGAGAGGACAGACTAGAGGAGCGAACTGAAGTCCTGCATTTTAGTTCAGCTGTGGCCTTCTGCGGGGGCTTTTCCTACGGGCTTCTCCAGGATGCCAGCAGGGAGAGCCATCCTGAGTGCGGGGAGTTCAAGAGAACTCAAGGTTTCAGCGTCTGTAGAGTCCAGCCACACGTGGAACAAAGAACAAATATTCCTGGTCATCTCTTTCCCTAGAGAGATGTAAATTACTGCAAGGGAAAAAGACCCCAAGTCTGGGAGGTGATAGTTTTAGGCAGACATGAGTTCAGCCCATTAAGGAAAGGAAGAGGCAGTGGGAACACAGAAAATGGTAGCATAGGAAGCCAAATGCTTTCTCCAAAGCTGAGGAACTAAATGTTTTCACAATCAGTATAACACAGAACTACGAACAGAAATATTTTCTCTTCAGCACTGGACATATTTGATATCTGTGGTCAAAATGTTCAGCCCTGTGTCTGATCATTAACAATTTTTACCCTAGTTCCTCATCCTCATGAAGCAGTCCAGGCAGTATTAGCAGAGTGGTGGGCCACTGTATAGTACTAATCCAAGTACATAAGCAAACAATCTAAACCAAAGCCAGAAAATAAAAGCCACGGCACTTTTTTTCTTAATCAAAACACTACTTGCAATATATCCAAGTTCAGTTCCTTGAGAGAACGTGATTATTTCTAAATAAATGGTACTCAACCTATAGTAAGGGATGGCACATGGCAGATGCCAGCGGAGGCTACGAGGCTTGTGTAAAAGCAACATAGTGTAGAATTTATTGTGCCCAGGTGCAGGCAGACAGAGGGTAAAAAAGTCATCTGTAGGGAACAAAGAGAAGCTTGAAAGAAGGCAAGAGACGTAGATGGGAAGACCTTAATATACAGCAGTGGTCATAGTTCTCAAAATGCTTTGGGCATCAGTGAGTAAAGTTCTTGAGACATCTGATATAAATGTCTTCCAGTGTCCTGGTGCTTGGAAGATCCCATGATTTATCTCATCTCTTTTATGACAACCTGTGTATATTGAGGAAAGCCCTTGTGCTAAGCTGATCTTCGGTGACAACAATGCCACTGAGGGCTGGCAAGATAGCTCAGCGGTCTGAAGCGCCTCTCAGGGACCGCGGTTCGATCCCCAGCACCACATGCCATGCCAGCCCCTCCTCCCAGGGCGGGCTGAGCTGACACCCCCACCCCCACAAAAAAAAAAAAAAAAGAATCCGTGATGTGTAGCGAGACAGTGTAATAAATAAATGAATTAAAAAAAAAAAAAAAACAATGCCACTGATAGCAAACAGGTTGGGTGCTGGGAGAGTCATTCCTGAATCAAACCTGACACTACCTAATGAGTTTCATATTCCTCAGAAAAGCACTTTAGAATGAGTTGAATGCGTATATGTATTCTGCTTAAGTGCATACAGTCATTATTTATAAAGATATTTTACCAAGGGAAAAATATCTTTAAAAAAATTATTTATTTATTTGGTACAGGGTTTCACTATGCAGCTTCAACTCGTAATGATCCTCCTGTCTCAGCCTGCCCAGCTCTGGGATTACAGGCATGTGCCACCATACCTGCTTTTGGTGGCCAGCATGGGGCGCCTGGGGTTCAGGGCCAGCACGGCACATGGTATTAGGGATCAAACTTCAGTTGTTGCGCTTGCCAGGAAGGCACTTAGACTGTAAGGCTATTTCTGCAGCCTGGGAAAATACCTTTTCAAAAAACTATTTATTTAAATTTTAGTTTTTTGGTAGAATTAAGGTATACATAATAAATGATCACCATATTCATTACAGGGAAATTGTACTTGTATGTATCTGATATATGTTGATTTCCTTTTTCCCCCATTCCAGCCCCATCTTTTCAGCTCCCTTCCCCTCCCTGTTCACAAATCTCTATTTTTATTTTATCCTTGTTTTGCCATTTTTCCCTTTTTTTTTTTTGTCTTTTTGAGGCAGGGTATCACTACGCAGTTCAGGCTGGCCTTAAGCTCACTTTGTAGCTCAGGCTGGTCTCGAACTCACAACAATCCTCCTGCCTCAGCCTCCCCAGTGCTGGGATTACCACGCCTAGCTCACTTTTCCCTTTTTCTCCCCACATTTCTTCAACATTATTTCTTTTTTTCATTTTGAACAGTTTTTCCTATTTTACAATATCTAATGTACATTTACATTTTCAGTTTTTCACACCAGAGTGATAATGTGATATTTATACATGGGTGTACAACTTATTTCACTTATGATTCTGGTCTCAAGGTCCATCTACTTAGCTACAAAGTGTCTCAATTGTTTCTCTCTTTATGGTCAAACAATACTATATTATTTTTTTAAAAAACCTCATCTTTTTAATCCATTCATTAGTTGATGGGCATTTGGAATGCTTCCAAGATTTAGTTACAGAATGAGCTGCTATAAACATGGATGCACATATCCCTCTGTGTATTATGCTTTTAATTTTTCTGGGAAGATAACCAGCAGCGGAATAGCTGGGTCAAATAAGACTGCTAATCCTATGTTTTAAAATTTCTTTTTTATTTTAAAAAGAGTAAAAAATTAAAGAAGTATTGGCATTAAATCTTTAAATTTCTTGTATTCACCTGTGAATCCATAAGGTTCTGGAATTTTCCTTCTTTGTAAGTTTTGGGTTGTTTCCAAGATTTAGCTATGACAAATTGTGTTGCTTATAAACATAGGTACACGTATATCACCGTGGTATGACATTTTCAGTTGTTCTGGAAAAATACCCAGAAGGGGAATAGCTGGGTCAAAAGGGATCACTCATCCTAGTTTTTTAAAAAATCTTCACACTGATTTCCGTAGTGGCTGCCCCAGTCCGCACTCCCACCAGCAGTCCAGCACACCTCCAGCACTTGTTATTGGTTGATTTCTTGATAACCAGAGCATCGTATTCCAGAATGGCAGCAGCACAGAGAACTCGTTCTTCAGATTCAGAATGCTCAGTGATACAGATACTTGACCTATACAGCCAAGAGAGAAGGCAACCTGGCTTCTGGTCCACTTGGAAAGCAGACTTTGGTATCATCCGTGTGGCGTTGGCTTTTGGTTTATGCAGAATGCAAGAGTCGTGAGGTTAAGGCTAATTTTACACCAATTTCAGAAGGCCTGGAAGGCCAAGGAGTGTGCCCCTCAGAGGGCAATGTGAGTATGAAGTCAAAGGTGCAGTGAATGCCCCAGAAGTTTAGAAAATGCAGAAACATGGATCATCTAAGGAAAGCTGGAAGGAATGAGCAAAGCGGGCCTAAGAAAGAAGCCACAGGAGCTACAATCACCAGAAGCAACATAAGGGCAAGAGCCATCCAAGCCCTTCGGAGTTCACAACTGGCCACAGATTGCTTAAGATGCTGTGCATAGAACTACAGGATTTAATGTTTGTCCTGCTGGATTTTGAACTTGCTTTTGTTCCATTCCTTTGTATGCACTTTTGCAGCTTTTGGAATGGAAATGTTTATCTCACACCATTGGATGTTCAAAGTGTTTAATTTACCGTTTACACAGGGGCTCACAGCTAAGAGTTGGCCTTTATAGCTTTTTTTTGTATTTTAGGGAAGGGTCAACAGGGTGTTCAGGGTCTCACTACTAGATTGGACTCATAGTGATTCCCCTGTTTACAGCCTTCCAAGAGCAGGGATTACAGGCTTGTGCCACATGCCCAGTCTCAACTGCTGTCTCAGCGTGCCCTGGGGGCAGGGCTGGCACGGCAGGCCTGGGGATCAAACCCTGGCCCCTGCGCCTGCTTGCAGGTGCTTTAATCCACTGAGCTATTTGGCTGGTGAGTTGGCCTTTAAAATTAGAGACTTGAGACTTGCACTTTTGAGCAATCCTGCAGCTATTTGAACTTCAAAAATTCTTGGAAATGGACTAAATGTCTCTTGCATAAAGGGATATTGCGTCTTTAAGAGGCCAAGGACAGAATGTTAGTTTGCTTCTGGATGTCCCCAAAGCCTCATATAGTAGGTGGGGTGCTTTTGGGGGGAGCTGAATCTAGAGCTTCATTGGTTCATTATCTTGTAATGGGACTGAAGGTGTGAGAGCTATACCCTCCCCAGGGCAGGTAGCCTGCATACAGCATAAAGGAGGAAAAGGGGCTTGCTCCTCCCTTTTGCTCTTGTTGTATTTGGTATCTTCTGCCTCAATGAATAGCTACTCTTCTGGCATGTGCTACCCTGCTTTAGAGCCAGCTTATATGGACTGAAACTGTCTATAAACTGTGAACCTCTCTTTCTTTAAAAAGTATTTAAGGGTAGCCGGGTGTGGTGGCGCATGCCTGTAATCCTAGCACTCCTCCTGCCTCAGCCTCCCGAGTGCTGGGATTACAGGCATGCACCACCACGCCTGGCTACCTGAGGCCCTTTAATGGAATAACTGTACATTACAACTGAACAGTGGTTCTAATACTGATTCCAGAGGATCCAAAATATCACTGTGATCCTTGAGTCAGAGTGGTGTCTAATGGAGGTCAGGTGATCAGTGAAGTTTGTTCTTATTTTTTTTTTTCTTTTTTCTTTGTGCTGGGGATAAAACTCAGGACCTTGTGCTTGCCAGGAAGGTGCTTAAGCCACTGAGCTATCACCGCAGCCCTTCAGTGGAGTTTTACCAAAGGTCCAGCTGACAGTGAGTCCAGTAGGTTCTCAGATCCATTCTTATGCATTCACCTGTTTCAGAATGCGTAATTGAGACTGATATACGTAGTCCTTGGCAGAATCTTCACATTGTCTCCTTAACCTGTCATGTGAGGGGGATTATGATTGGAAAGGCCAAAGGGAAGTCATTAGATTTACCTTTTCCGGGTAAAATAGTAAACCCAAAACAATGTCACATACCTGGGAATTGAAGAGATGAGTGCTACTCTCAAGGACTTGAGTGATGCCAGGCTGGTATTCTCCACCACATCTGCATTTAATTCTCTATTTCACTTGTGAATAGGAGGGAGGGGGTTTAAAGAAACACGGCAGGTTGTCATAAACTGAACCAAGTGATGACGCCAAGTCCAGCAGTCATACCCAACGTGGTTTCCTTGCTTGAGCAGATCAACACATCTCCTTGGACGTGGTATGCACTTATCCATTTGGTGGAGGCCTTCTTTGTACTTATCCATAAGGCTCGTCAGAAGCAATTTATTCTGAGCCAGAAAGACCAGCAGTATATCTTCCCTGACCTACCTCAGGGCTATTTTAACTTTCTAGCCCTGTATCACAATCTAGTTAACAGAAATCTTGGTCACCTTTCTATCCTATGAGATATTATACTGGTCCTTTAATGGATGGCATTATGTTGACTGGAACAAGTGAACAGGAGGTAGAGAGCACTCTGTTGTTGTTAGTAAATCCTTTGTCAGAGGACAGGGATTAAGTCCAAATAAAATTTAAAGTTCTACTTGAGTGACATTTCTGGGAGTCCAGTGGCATGGAGCATGTACAAATATTCCTATTAGGTATCTTGCTGCATGTGGTTCTCCCTACAATGAAAAAAGAGGCACAATGCATAGTGGGCCCTAGGATTCTTTACTTAGGTGTTTTACTGAGTGACTTAGGAAGTTGTTAGTTTTGAGTGAGAACCAGAACAAGAAAAGGCTCTACAACAGATTCATGCTGTGATGGAGCCTGCCCTGCCACCAGAGTCATTTGATCCAGCATGTCCAATGGTACTTGAAGTGCTGATGGGAGCTAGAAGTATTTGGAGCCTGTAGCAGGCCCTCATGGAAGAATTGCTGCAGAGATGTTAGGAGTTTGGACCAATGTTTCATCATAAGGTGCACCCAACCACTTTCCCTTTAAAAAGCAGCTGTTGGGGCTGGAGAGATAGCTTGGTGGCCTAAGTACCTGCCTGGCAAGTGCAAGGAACTGAGTTTGATCCCTGTTCCACATGCTGTGCCAGCCCTAGAAACACAGGCACACCATGCCTGCCACCAAAACCAGGTATGGTGGAGCATGACCATAATCTCAGTGCTTGGGAGGTGGAGACAGGAGGATCACTATGGGTCCATGCTGTGTAGCAAGACCGTGTACCAAAAAAAAACCAAACAGCTATTGACCTCCTGATGGGCCTTACTGGAAGCTGAATGCTTGACCATGGGACACAAGGTTACCATGTGGCCTGAGTTGCTATCCTGATGTTGATATTATCTATTCCACTGAGCCATAACATTTGACATTCATAGCAAGTCTATCATTAAATGGAAATGGTATATACATGATGAAACCAGAGCATATCTGGAGGGTACAAGTAAGTTATAAGAAGAAGTTGCCCAGATGCTCAGTACTCCTACTTCTTATTCATCCCTGGAGAAGAGCCCGTGCCAATCCCTAGTTTTGGTTATGCTGCAGGCCGCACTAAGAGAGCAGTCCAGCTCATCCCTTTATTAGTAGGACTAGGAATCACAGCGGCCGTGGGAACAGGCACGACAGGAATAGGAGTAGCTGTACACTCTTACACCAAACTATCCAACCAATTGATTGATGATGTACAAGCACTGTCTGGTACAATTCAAGATATCCAAGATTAGATAGATTCCCTGGCGGAAGAGTCTTCCAAAATAGGAGAGGTTTAGATCTTTTAACAGCAGAACAGGGAGGGATCTGTTTGGCTCTGTAGGAACGCTGCTGTTTCTACACAAACAAATCTGGCATCGTTGGAGAAAAGATAAAGAACTTACAAGAAGAAGAAACTTTTCTGGTGAAAAGAAAAAGCTGTTTGAAAACCCCTTTTGGGATGCATCGAATGGAATATTACCCTACCTCCTGCCCGTTAGGACCTTTGCTTGGGTTATTAGTACTCCTGTCACTAGGGCCTTTCCTTTTTAATAAGCTGATGGCTTTTATCAAACAACAGGTGGATGCCATTAAAACGCAGCGCACACAGGTCCACTACCTTAGGCTCGAGATGGGCGACAGGGAGAATCATGTGGAATATGAAAAGGATGATGCCCTCTCCGGGTAAAATGATTTCCCCACCTTGGTGAGATGGACTGGACAGCCAGAGACGGGCACCTGGAGGCTCACACGCCTAACTGACCGCCGCCACCTTCCAATGACGGGTAAGGTCTGGTTCTGTCCCGTGTGAAAGCATCTTGACCTAAGACAGGCACAGTCCCCTCAAGGAGTGATGGCCTCTTAATAAAGAAAAAAGTGGGAAACCTGTGATTGGCATTCATTTTATATTAGCCTCAGCCGTATTTCTTAAGTTTCTATTCCTTTGCTGAGTGAAGTCTTTATTTCCCACCTATTTCCCTAAGTCTCCTGCTACACCCCCCCCAACTTCCTGCCATTTGCCCGGTTGCCTAGTTACCTGCACCCTTTCACCCACATTCTCCAGTCCATGGCTAAGACCTCCCATAGACACACACACACACACACACACACACACACACACACACACACACACACACACCCGCCTTAGTTGCTTAGTTACCTGCTCACGTGTGAATTCCCCGCCCCGTTTACCCTACATTGCTCAGGATTGCGTTAGCTAACCTTATATATATGGCTGGCTTCTATACAATAAACGAGACTTGATCAGAATCCTGTCTTGTCTCCATTTCTCATGTCTCCTGTCCCGTTTTTATTCCCACTCCCCCTCTAGGGTTTCGTTCATTTACCCGCGGGTCGGGTTAAGTTCCCGACATGAGCATGCACCTAAGGCCTTATGGGGTGCACTATATGATCACTTATCAGAGGAAGAGAAGCCTAGGGCTTTGTCTACAGATAGTTCTATTCATTATGAAGGCAGCACCCCTAAGCAGACAGCTTCCAGACAACCTTGAAGGATGGTGCTGAAAGGAAATCTTCACAATTATCTAGAATTTCAGGCAGTGCATATGGTAATAATTTTGCCTGGAAGGACAAATGCGTAGATATGCAACTATATGATACATGGGCAGCAGCCAGTGTTCTGGCTGGACCAGGGGTAGTGGTGCGTGTCTATAATCCCAGAACACAGAAGGCAGAGACAGGGGATCACCATGATTAAAAGATCCCCATTCAGTTGGGTCCAAAAATGAAACATGACAACAGAGACACATAGAGGAGAAACTTCACCGTGCTGCTGACTTCATGGTGACTGGAAAGCAGCCAGAGAGGGCAAGAGCCACTGAGATACAGGGGCATGGACCAGATGTATTCCATATGTCCAGGTCTGCGTGACCCACACATAGGTGTAATTAACCAATACCCTAGCCAGCTGCCAATTCAATCAAGGGCACAGTAATAGTTTTTGAAATGGACACGATGACCAATTTTTGCTCAAAATTATATATTTGTTACATGTCTCCTTTGTGAAACCATAATAATGGTATGTATTTTTATTTCTATTTCTCTCTGGCTCAGAGCAAAATTAGTCACTTGGGAAGCCCAAAGTAGCCATTTAGAGGTCATTTGACATCTCTCCTCCCCAGGAAACCACTTGTTTACCATAGCTCTTCACGATACGAGCTCTTCACATTTGGCAAGAGGATTCATCTATCCTATTACTAATTTAGAAAATTCCCTGAGCAATGACCATTTGTAGGCCATATTTACCTTTTAGTGCGGAAAATGACTAATGACGTCTCCATTCTCCCTGAGCTCATAGTGTGGACTAGAGATCAAGTGCTCAAAAATAAATACAGGTGAAAGGAAGAGAAGAACACAGTGCAGTACTTCACGGTGAAGTGATGGAAATGTTGGGGGAGCCACTAGTTCTGCAGACATAAAGTGGCCGTGGTGACATTTTTGTTTGAAAGCAAAACACAAAGGGGTAAGCCCTGCACAAGTGAAGAAGCAGGGTGCTGCCAGAAGATACCTGGTGCAGAACCGCAGAGGAAGGAGGTAAATTGTTCAGAGATGAGTTTAGAAGTGTAGCTAGCAGTAATGAAAAGAGCATGCTAGACAATGGTCACTGAGAAGTAATTTCTTGTGTGAAAAAATTACCCTAAACTTAGTAGCTTAGGGTACATAGTAGCTTTTTTCTTAGAAAAATAGGTGTGGATTGAAAAATAAGTAGATGATGAATAATCATGAGATGAAAAAGTAGAAGATGCTGGAGGATGAGCAGGATGTTGCAAATGTGTAGTTATTGTCCTTTTTTTTTTTCAGTACCAGGGATTGAACTCAGGACCTTGTGTTTGGCAGGCAAGTGCTTATTCTCCTAAGCTATCTCCCCGGCCCCTAGTTATTGTCCTTGATAACAAAAGTACCATGAGATTAATAAAGATCTAAATACAGAGTTGGGTCCCGGCAGCAGCTGCGGCACTTGTCTTCTTCACCTCGTTTTGCAGTCTCTCTTTCGCTTCCGGAAACATGGCCTCTGGTGTGGCTGTCTCTGATGGCGTTATCAAGGTGTTCAATGACATGAAAGTGCGCAAGTCCTCAACACCAGAGGAAGTGAAGAAGCGCAAGAAGGCGGTGCTTTTTTGCCTGAGTGAGGACAAGAAGAACATCATCCTGGAGGAGGGCAAGGAGATTCTGGTGGGGGATGTGGGCCAGACTGTGGACGACCCCTATGCCACCTTTGTCAAGATGCTGCCAGACAAGGACTGTCGCTATGCCCTCTATGATGCAACCTACGAGACCAAGGAGAGCAAGAAGGAGGATCTCGTGTTTATCTTTTGAGCCCCTGAGTGTGCACCCCTTAAGAGCAAAATGATCTATGCCAGTTCCAAGGATGCCATCAAAAAGAAGCTGACAGGGATCAAGCACGAATCTCAGGCAAATTGCTACGAGGAGGTCAAGGACCGCTGCACACTGGCAGAGAAGCTGGGCGGCAGTGCCGTCATCTCTCTGGAGGGCAAGCCTTTGTGAGCCCCTCCAGTCCCTGCCTAGAGCATCTGGCAGCCCTGGACCTGCCCTCAAGGGGTTGTAGGCTGCCCCCTTTCTGCCAGACCGAAGGGGCTGGGGGGATCCCAGCAGGGGGAGGGCAATTCTTTCACCCCAGTTGCCAAACAGCCCCCCTACCCCCTGGACCTTCCTCCTAGGAGCCTCCATCCCTGACGGTTCCGGCCTGCCCAAACTGCTTTTGATCTTCTGATTCCTATTGGGTTGAAGCAGACCAAGTTCCCCTCAGGCAGCCAGCTTTGGGGGGTGCCTGTATTTTTTTTTTTTTAACTACATCCACACTCCCCACCTATTCCTCCCTGCTCCCATGCTGCCAACTTCTAACCGAAATAGTGACTCTGTGCTTGTCTATTTAGTTCTGTGTATAAATG
>PVKA01055546.1:0-10278 GCA_004027165.1 Ctenomys sociabilis
TAAGAGGCTGCCCTGCAAGATAGGGGGACCCAGCCTGGCATGGTGGCGCAGGCCTATAATCCCAGCACCTGGGAGGCTGAGGCAGGAGGATTGTTGTGAGTTCGAGACCAGCCTGAGCTACAAAGTGAGCTTAAGGCCAGCCTGAACTGCATAGTGAGACCCTGTCTCAAAAGACAAAAAAAAAAAAAAAAGAATTGGGGACCCCAAGAGTGCCTGTGAGTGTGAGGTATACTCATAGCTAAGGGGCAAGGTGGTTTCCAAAAATAACTTCCTCTGACTGGAGCTGGACCGATCAGGGCTCAGCCTGTGCTCCAGGGAGGGCCAAGGTCTGAGGCCAGCAGACAGTGATTGTGAGCGACACCGTCCCCAGGACACACCAGTGTACATTTCTCTGGCATGATATGCGATGAGTGATCCATTGGACTTATTCCTGTGTTTTTCTGGGTCCCTCTAATCTGCTCTACACTTTGAGACTCAAAGACAACTGTTTAATCTTACGCTAGGTATCAACTGACCCTCTCCTTTGTCCTTGACTACAGAGACCACAGCAACAATGAGGTGTGAGAAGCATTTAACTCAGTTTCACTAAGTATTTCCCACAAGTCAAAGACAATATAGCTAGAGCCAGGCGTGCCGGCTGCATGCCTGCAATCCCAGCACTCAGGAGGCTATGGCAGGAGGACTGTTGAGTCAAGACCAATCTGGGCTATATACATCTAGTTCAAGGCCAGCCCAGTTGGCCTGGTGTGTAGTTCAGTGTGAAGGCCCTGGATTCAATACCAAGTGATGGTGTATGCCTATAATCCCAGCTATTCAGAAGGCTGAGCCAGGAGTGATACAGGGAGAAAAACTGATCTCGGGTGGGTGACCTCCAAACAATATAGGGAAAAATGATCTCTGCACCTGACCTGGACAAGCTTGTGTTCTCTAAAACTGAAGAATGAATTTTAGGAATAAATGGAGATTATGAGCAGAATAGATTTATTGAGGGAAAGAAAGCTCCTGTCCAAGAGAGGAACAGGAGGGGACCCCAAGTGGGTAGTTCCGCAGGAAGCTTTTCCTTCCAGGGACTTTTATAGAGTAAAATCATGTGGTGAGGCAGGTCTAAGGTGGTAAAGACATGGGAACTTTAGGTGGGCATGAGGTTGACCAAAACTATGGTCAACCAATGGGATTACAAGCACCATTGCGCAGGTAAAATGGATTAAGTCCAGGACCAAATGGGGAAGTAAGTCATGTAGCAAGCGGGCATGAATGTAGAACAGGACTTTTATCAGGTAGTAGTAGTCGGATTAATGATTCTTTGTCTCCCTCAGGTTGATGATCAATCTCTGATGCCAGTCTTTAAGGAGGTGGGCATTTGTTTGATCTTTGGTCTTTAGGTCTGACCCATGGCGGGAGCACCCGTCCCTCCCAGAGTGGCAAGATATCTTGTCTCCTGTGTTAACTCCTTCGAGAGCCTGACCCTGTCTGACTGCCTATAATAGTTCTAGTTAACTCAGCTGCCTACAACCGGAGGACACCAGGTTTGAGGCCTGCAGCGACCCTGCCTCAAAAGGGACGTGAGGTGAGTGGGAAGGTCCTGGGTTTGTTTAACCCCCAGCGCAGCACAAATATGTAAAGTTTTAAAATTTTATATGTAAGGGTTGAGTCGCCACGAAGGAAGACCCCAAGAGTCGGTCTCTCATGCAAATCACAAAGGGAAAGTTTTATTATCTACGTGCACGCAGGGCGGTCTGAACACGCAGGAACAGAGCGCGCCTTTAGTGTAGCAGGCATAGTTTTTAAAGGCAGAAACCACAAAAATGGGGAGGGAGCAAGCAAGTTACAGAAGCAGATCGCATTGGTTAGTTTAGGTCGACCTTTAAAATAATTGGTGGGTGTGAGAATATATAACTTTATAAGGAAACTAAGAGGGGTTGGTATTCCGAGAATGGGTGGGTTAACCTATCTCACAAGGATGTCCCCAGGCCGGAAGGTAACGTTTACCCTAGTTAGGCCTGAGGTTTTACAACTCCATCTGAGTTTTTGGGAACATGGATTGCTTAAGCTCTATGGCTGTAAACTGGTGAGCGGGTGGTCCCCAGGCCGGAGCATATTTTATTATTTTTTTGAACTTAAAAATCATCTGGGCCTTACAATATACATATATATGTCATATATATGTATATATATGTATATGTGTCTGGATCTATATATATCCAGACACATATACATATATATATATTCAGACTTATATATATATATATATCCAGACTTACTGAGTAGTTCAGGCTGGCTTTGAACTCGCTATATAGTTCGGGCTGACCTTGAAATCTTGACCGCTCTAGGTCAGCCTTTGTTTTTCACCTTAGCCTTCTGAGTGCTGGTATTATAGGCATGTGCCACCACATCCAGCTAACATTTTTATTTAAGAAAACCACACTTTTCAGATTCTCAGCTCAAAGAGACACATAGTCTCCTCCCCTGTTTCTGAGGCAAGGTCTCATTGTGTGGTTCAGGCTGGCCTTGAACTTGCTGTGCTTGTCCTGTCAGTGCTGGGGTCACAGCCTGCGTGCCCTGCCACGCCTGGCCTGCTGTGTGATGGATCCCATCTGTGAGGGCCCGGCTCCCAGGGTGTGTCTGGAACATTCCAGTGCACATTCCAGGAGACTCTGTGGGTGCAGGTTAATAACAGCTTGGTATTGTGCAACTGGAGGGACCTTGTGGAACCCAGGCTCCCTGCACTGCACAGGAAGAACTGTCACCTCGAGGGGCTCACCCCCGCAACCCACAAATGACAACCATAGCCTTGGCTTGACTCTGTCCCCCAGAAGCTGCAGAAGTCACACTGTACGGTCAGGGACACGAGGGGGGGAACGCCTGCAGCCCAGTGCCTGCAGCTCAGGTCCACCCCGGGGCTATGGCTCCTGCACCTGTGATACAGGTTGGAACTTCCCAGGCGATCCTCTGTCTCAGAACATAGGTTTCAGTGTGTTCAAAGTCAGCCTGGGCTACACAGTAGGGACAGAGGGTTCCCTAGGCATCACAGTAGTGAGCTCAAGGCCAGCCTGATCTAGAGACGTCTTTTTTGGCAGAGCCAGGGACTGAACTCAGGCCCTTGCGCTTGCCAGGGAAGCACTTTATTCCACTGAGCCACCTCCCCGGCTCCTAGAGACTTTATCTTAAAATTCTTTTTTTTTTTCTTCCTCTGACTGTCTTGCTGGTTTTGCCAAGGGTCTTCTCTGACCTAACAAAGTAACACCGACACCTCCCCACAGACCCTGCTAATATCCTTGGTGACTGCAGGCTGATCAGGTCTGCAATTTCCCAAAGGAGTGGACAGCATAGCCTTCAGAAAGTGAGACCAAGCCGGGCGTGGTGGCGCATGCCTGTAATCCCAGCACTCGGAAAGCTGAGGCAGGAGGATTGTTGTGAGTTCAAGGCCAGCCTGAGCTACAAGTGAGCTTAAGGCCAGCCTGAAGTGCATAGTGAGACCCTGTCTCAAAAAGACAAAAAAAAAGTGAGACAGATGGTAAGATTTTAGGGCTCCAGGAGGATGCTATCCCTCTCACTGTCCCAAATTTTCTGGAATTTAGAACGAGGAGCATCCCAGGGACTCCTGTATATATGAGCTTTTCGAGCAAAGGGGGGCATACTGAAGAAAATGTAGGAATCTGGGCAGGACTTTCAGGAGCTTCTCCAAGTTAAGACATTATGTTAATTTAGGAGAACTGGGACCGGGAAGATGGCTCAAAGGAATAAGCACTTTCCTGGCAAGTGCAAGGGCCTGACTTCAATCCCCAGTTCTGCAAAATATAAAAATAAATAAATAAATAAATGATTTAGGAGAACTGTGTCATCCTCAGGAAGGTGTCCATGTAGGACTGAGATTCCTACAGCTACAGTCTATCTAGTTAACTACGCAGGTTGGAGCCAGGTGTCCTTCACTGTGGCCTTGTCTTGTGGGTCCCGCACGTAGGAGCAGCTCTCTTTGAAAGAATAGCAACTGTCTCCATTTTGACTGAGTCTGATCCTATTTCCTCGTACTGTTATGTACAGAGCTGGCTAGGACTTCTGTTTATCCTTCAATTGGCCTTAAGCAATGTGTATTGGTCTAGCTGAGGTGCTGGTGATAGTCTTTGAAGGTGGCATGCGTGTTTCCCTGGTAAGCCTGCTGCTCCTTAACGTGAGCAGGGTGGAGACAGGATGGTAGAGCTAATGCTCCGCACTGCCAGCTGGGATGGAGCCTCCAGACAGAGGCTATGACTTCCTGGGGCTTGAAAGACTACATCAAAGCTGAAGCCCTAGACTTCCCAAAACATTAAATACTATATAATGCAGATTACTCTCTCTGCATATCCTCTCTGCATATGGCAGAGGTAAATGTAGGCCCCCCACCTAGCTCAGTTCACAGTAGTCACCTACCTCCCACAATTCTCAGTCAATCCTCAAGCCACTCCCTCACTGAATAAAAACCGGGTGAGGCCCTGGGTCGCTCTCTTGGCTCCAGGAAGCCATGTCATGGGAGGACTTAGAGCCCCTCGACTCCCCGATGATTAAAAATATAATTTAATGTCCTCATTTTTGCCACGGGTTGCATGGAAAGTGGTAGATTGGAATCAACTTGATGGGATTCCAATAATGTAACTTTGGGATTACAAATATTGGTTTCTTGGACTGAGACGAGGACCAAGAAGTGTCTCCCACACCTGCAGAGTCTGCTGCCCAGCTCCAGACAAGGGCCTAATGAGCCTTGGGCCAACTCACACATGAAAAGCCAACTGGTTAATATTAAATCCTGCTCAGAGCCACTTCATAGTGGGCTCCATCACCCTACCAGGTGTAGGTTTCTCTACAAAAATCCCCATTCTGGTCCTTTGCTCTTGTTTATTTGTTTTTGTCTTCTTGAGATGTTGCTTTATGAGACTGGCCTTGAATTCACTATGTATGCCAGGTTGGCCTGGAACCTGTGGTAATCCTCCTGCCTCAGCCTCCAAAGTGCTGGAATTACAGAGGCCCACCATACACAGCTGTTTAGCCCTCCTCCTTTCTATTTTGTTTTTTTGTATAGGGAGTCCAAGGGACCTCACACTTGCCAGGCAGACACTGTGCAGCTGAGCTATATCCTTGGCTCTAGCCCAATTTTTTTGTTTGTTTTTTTTGCAGAACCGAGGATTGAACTCAGGCCCTTGTGCTTGCCAAGGAAGCGCTTATTCAACTGAGCCATCTCCCTGGCCCCTTCTAGCTCAATTTTTGTAGGTGAGGTTTATTTTTTGGTTTTGGTGCAGAGGACTGAACCCAGAGCTTCCAGCTTGCTAGGCAAGCGTTCTGCCACTGAGCTAAATCCCCAGCCACTGCCCAGCTCATTTTTAATTGGGCTATTTCTTTTCTATATGGTTGTAGGGGTGAAGGGCAATTTCCTCTCCACCCTCTTAAAAGTTGCGGAAGTAAACAAAGAGTAAGGAGGAGAAAGCACCTAACAATTTATTAGTGAGCAAAAGGAGCAAGTCACAGGGTGGCAACAGCACAGGAGTGTGGTTAGCTACCAGGGTTACATTAGGCAGAACTGTGTACACTTTTCTTACGGGGACACAGGGAAGTGGAATATTTGGAGGACTCGGGGAATGACTATTAGAGCCTTGGCTTCCTATGGAGCCCCAAGGACAAATGTTACCTTGCAGTGGAGTCAGGCCACGTGTGGTTCCACAATAGCTCTCCAGGCAGGGCGGGCAAATGCACTCCCTATAGCCATCTGGGGTCCAGGGCAAGGTCTTTAATGCCTTATAATTTCTTTACACCAAATTGCTTAACATGTTGGCTTCTTAAGCCCCATGTTCACTGAGCCGGGGCAGAAGCCCCTGAATTCCTCCATCACTAGAGACAGAAGTCCTTGTTGAGCTCAGGTTTGCAGTCTCCTCCTACACAGCCACCTGTGCCTGGGTGTCCCTGTAGTATTCAGAGGTTCCTCTGTTGGGTGTTAGCCCATGGGGACATTTTAACTAAATGCTTTTCTATTTGATTCTGCCCTGGAAACTGATCCTCTGGCTCAGTGAGGCTCCAAGGCCCCTCTGGGGTTTGAAGACAGTGTGGCTCCTTACAGAGCCCTCTGCCAGGCACCCCAAGGAGCTCTTCTGCACAGGTCCAGCTGGCAGCCGGGTTCCCAGAGGAAGCTGCTGGAGGGTCCAGTGCAAACTGCGGTTGCCACCCTGCCTGGGGCAGGCAAAGGCCACTGTGGCAGGGCCAGTCGTGGCTTCGGTGGGAACTTCCCTATTGTGGGTTCCTCCCCACAGTTCTAGGCAGTGCTTCCCAGAGGGCTTCTTTGTTCCAAGCGCCTCATGCACTGCTCTGCATCACCAGTTAGGGTCCATCCAAGGGGGTCTTCAAAGTGAAATGGGCCCCCAGGCCTGCCCTGCCTGGGGCAGGTTGCAGGCAGGGGCAGGCTGCAGGCAGGCCATCTTCCATTCCAGAATTAGTGAGCCAGCCAGAGGTCTAGCAGGCGGAATCTCACATGTGCACGTGCAGAGATGGTGTAGGAAGAAGAAAGGGAGGTAAGGGAGGTCAGTGGCCTTCAGCTGCTGCTGGGCTTGTGGGGCTTTGGGCAGACGCACAGAACCTACAGAAAGAGGACAACTTCTGATGCAGACATGACAGAACAGCTCGGAGCAGGATTTAACATTAACCAACTGGCTCTTCATGGCCATGCGTGGCTCTCCCGAGGCCCAGGCCCTTGCCTGGAGATGGGCAGCAGGTTCAGTGAGTGAAGCTCTGTGAGTCGCTGGGCCTGCTGAGGCCTGTGCTGGCCTGTGAAGCTGGGACGTCCCAAGGGACAGGACAGGGCCACAGCTGAGGCCGTTCAGCCCCAATTAACTAAAAGGAGACTGCAGCTGCAGGCTCCACACTCCTGCAATAAATGCCGCCCTAACGATATGGCTGTGCTCCTGACGGACATGACTCACTGCTCTGGAAAGTATTTCCCAAGGTCGGGCTAGGTTCCTGAATCTTCATACCCTATGTGAAAGCTAATAAATACGGGCTGCCCAGAGAAGTTCTTTGTCTTCAACCCCAAAAAACCACTGTAAAATGCTTAGAACCTCTTGGAGCCCTGAAATCATTTCATTCGTCTCATTTATTTAAGCCATCACTATCCACTCACTTGGGAAACTGCAGGCCTGATCAGCCTGCAATAACGAAGGGACGTTATTAACTACATAGATTTCTGGAGGAAAGGCTTTGTCCTTGTGTGCAGGGGAAGGTGACAGGGAGAGGTCAGTCTGCAGCTGAGGTGGACTGTATCTTTACAGACCTTAGGAATTTTGTTACTGCTGTTCCGAAGCAGCAGTTTTTACTAAAAATTCAATTTATAATTTTTCTTGTCTCCTTTCTAGCTATATTTTTCCCAACTTATCTCACATTGTATCATTTGTAATTTCCTGTATTAAAAACCTACTAAGATGGCCAGGGAGATGGCTCTGTAGAATAAGCGCTTCCCTGGCAAGTGCAAGGGCCTGAGTTCAAGCCCTGGTTTGTTTTTTTTTTTTTCAATATGTGGTTAAGCCAAAAAAAAAAAAAAAAGAAAGAAAAGAAAACTGAAAGTAAAATATTTTCTAATTATACAAACTCAAAATATTCTAATACCTCCAGACGTGGCATATAGGAAATATCAAAGAGCATAATTCAGAAGGCAAGAGAAGTTGCTGTATGATCCTGGACAAAGAATAAAGAGCTCTTAAAATGATAGTTATGGGCTGGGGAGATGGCTCAGTAGAATAAACTCTTGCCTGGCAAATGCAAGGGCCTGAATTTAATACCTGGTTCCACCAAAAACAAAACAAAACAAATCAAAATGATCCTTATGCAGGACTATGTAAAATATATTAGATGAACCCATTTAAAAAGTCATTAAAGAATTCCACAGGGGCCGGGGAGATGGCTCAGTAGAATAAGCACTTGCCTGGCAAGTGCAAGGTTCTCAGTTCAATCCCTGGTTCCGCAAAAAATATAAAAATAAAAATAAAAAAGTTCTACAAAACAGTATCAATCTTATGTCAGGTTTTACACAGTCCCACTCACACGCCGGGCCTGTTTGTGTGTGTATGTGTGTGTGTGTGTGTGCGTGTGCATGCGCGCGCGCACAAAAGACAAGGAAGAAATAATATAAAGACAACGCTGCCGGGCATGGTGGCACATGCCTGTAATCCTAGCACTTGGGAGGCTGAGGCAGGAGGATTGTTATGAGTTCGAGACCAGCCTCAGCTACAAAGTGAGCTCGAGGCCAGCCCGAACTGCATAGTGAGACTTTGTCTCAAAAAGATAAAAAAAGACAATGCAAACTGGAAATATACTTTTTAAAGTTTCTAATACTAGGAGAAATATATCATGACTTTTAAGCAGATTGTAAGTCAAAGATATGGTATAAGTCTTAAAACAAAATTAGGATTAAACAATATTCAAAAATTTAAATATTAATTAAAAACTAAATGTTTCAAAACACTTGAACTAAGAAAAAGTTTTCATGATAGTAAAGAATTACTATGAATAAAACATAAGATAGGGGCCAGGGAGATGGCTCAGTGGAATAAATGCTTCCCTGGCAGGCGCAAGGGCCTGAGTTCAGTCCCTGGTTCTGCCAAAAGAAAAAAAAAAGGATTTGGAGTGGCAAATATATGACCAGCGCTTCTAACAGTTTGGGGATAGGATATCTCATAAAGTTCTAGTATGTTGTGGACATACTAGTATGTTCTCATGACACTTACTGGTGGTCAGGTGTCACTTGTGGGACTGAGCTACTATTTCCTTGAGATCCACCCTGTAGACCAGACAGAATCGTGACCCATAGGGTGCAGGAGAAGTCTATTTGTAGAGTGTGCTTATGGAAATATCTTAAGGGCCAGGGAGATAGCTCAGTAGAAAAAGTGCCTGCCTGGAAATATTTTGCTGCTGTACACAAAAGAATAACTGAAAGATTGCTTTTGTATACCTCTTATTTTCCTGTGTTTAATTGTTTGCCCTATTTGGTGGGTTCTTTCCATTCTCATTCAAGGAGTTGTGGTCATTTTGCTCCCTCTAAAACATCTTTTAGTAGTCTATGTAGGGTTGACTTTGTCAACATGAAATTCTTCAGGTGTTCTTTGTCATGGAAGTATTTCATTTCTCCATTATACTTGAAAGATAGTTTTGCTGGGTTTATTAGTCTGGGTTGGAATTTTTTTTTTCTTTTTTTTTTCTGGAACTGGGGATTGAACTCAGGCCCTTGCTCTTGCCAGGGAAGCACTTATTCTACTGAGGCATTTCTCCAGCTCCAGGAATTTGTTTTCTTGTAAGGCTTGTAGTACTTTGCTCCATGCTCTTCTTGACCTGATGGTTTGTGAAAAGAAATCTGCCATTATTCTGACGGGTTTTCCTTTAAATGTGATGCGGGTTTTTTTTTGTTTTGTTTTGTTTTGTTTTGTTTTGCAGAATCGGGGACTGAACTCAGGCCAGGGAATCACTTTATTCCCCTAATCCATCTCCCAAGCTACTGATCTGTTTTTTTTTTTTTTTTTTTTTTTTTTTTGTCTTTTTTGAGGATCTCACTATGCACTTCAGGCTGACCTTAAGCTCACTTTGTAGCTCAGGCTGGTCTCGAACTCACAATCCTCCTGCCTCAGCCTCCCGAGTGCTGGGATTACAGGCCTGCACCAACAGGCCCGGCTTTTTCTGTTTCTTTTCTTTAACAGCTTTTAGTATACTATTCCTGTGCTGAATTTCTGGGATCTTGATTATTATATATCTGGATGTGGGGGGGATTTTTTGCAGAATCAGGGATTGAACTCAAGCCCTTGCGTTTGCCAGGCAAGCACTTATTCTACTGAGCCATCCCCCCAGTCCCTGTCTGGGTGTATTTTAATTGGGTTGATGTTATTTGGAGTTCTGTATGCTTTGGTTACATGAATGTTAGATTGTTTGCCCATATTTAGGAAGTTTTCTTGTTACTTCCATCCATATTCTTTTTATTTCATTTGTATTGACTCCATCCTTCTCATTGATGCCTATTAGTCTCATGTTGTTCATCTTTGCATTGTCTTGCAGATGTTGAATTATTTTTTTGTGCATCCTAGTTTTTTTTTTTTTTGAGACAGGGTCTCACTATGCAGTTCAGGCTGGCCTTAAGCTCACTTTGTAGCTCAGGCTGGTCTCGAACTCACAACAATCCTCCCGCCTCAGCCTCCCGAGTGCTGGGATTACAGGCATGCGCCACCACGCCCGGCTATCCTAGTTATTTTTAAGAGGTCTTTATTTACTTTTTCATTAGTTGCA